>CM032448.1:4277574-4317574 GCA_019049505.1 Pachyrhynchus sulphureomaculatus
CTACAAGATTCTGTGTTTTATTTTCTGTTTAGCCAAGTTTAGTTTAAAATAAGTAAAGGCAATATGCTATAAACTACTCTTTTTTCAAAACTTAAAAATAAGTTTTCTTTTTAGGGTCGTGATGACACAAAAGCGTGTAATTTAATGTTTGTAAAACCACTAGATGGCACAAATTGTTATAAAATTTTATTTGTTTGACACTTGTCATTTTGACGTGTCAACGAAAGTGAATTTGCGTACTCGTTTCATTTTTAAGCTGCAAATAAAAAAGTAAATAAATAAATAAATCACTTAAAATCAATTGACAACCTTAAATTACTTAATAAAAGCAATAAATTTTACCAGAGGAATGTGATTGAGACGTAACTTTTTAATTTATAATTTTCAGATAGCAGAGTTAACCTCTAAAAGTTATTGAAGAGGCTGCTGGAGTTATTTTTAGTTTATTTTAAATTCTGGCACGTGAATTAATGACTGTAAAGTTGAGAGAAAACATGGCTAAAGAAGAGGATTACGATAAACTTCCTGATAAGGATGCTGCTAAGGAATTTTATGCTAAATATGAACCCAAGGAGATACTGGGAAGGTATGTTTTTGTGCCATTCTTGTTATTGTTAAACTTTATTTTTGAATTATTTCTCTTTAATTATTAATACATATCTTTTTATAGAACCTAGCCATAAAGATTCATATGGCTATAGGATAAATTTTCAACTTGTAATACTGACAGAAGTTTGTTCAGGGCATTAAAAGAGCTATATAAGTAAATGTACATAATAAATTTAACTATTTCTTTGTTTTGGATATGAGTCCCATACTTTTCTTTTTGGATCTTTTATATCTACAGAATGAAAAAATACTATAAATAAAATGTATACAAAGATATGAAAAAGTATAAAAAATAGGAATTAAATGAAGGAAACAACTCAAGAAATTTGACTAAGTGTAGTAGTGTAGACGGTGGTTAAGTAGAGCCATATATATATTTTTAAGCTTTATCGGTTTTTTTTCATAGGCAGGTAGATAACTTAAAAAAATACCTTTGTATTTATCAAAAAAGTAAAAATAAGTTGGCAATTATTTTGGTTTCTTTACAGGGGTATTTCTTCAACAGTTCGAAGATGTATAGAAAAAGAGACAGGCAAGGCATATGCTGCAAAAATCATAGATCTCAGTAATGATGATTCATCAGTAGAAGCTACTAGACAAGAAATAAATATCTTAAGAATTGTTGCCGGACATCCTTATATTAGTAAGTAAATAAGATTTGGTTATATGTAGGTATTTTTTACTGTTTAGTAAATCTATTTTTTCTCACATATTGGGCAACATATAAGGTATTGAAATAAAAAAAACTTATTTTGTTGCCTTTTTTTATGCACACTAAAATTCAACTATGTATCCAGGGCTAAGATTTTTCCAATATACATAAATTTATGATATTAGTTCAGGTTAGTTTAGGCTAGTGATCAAGTTTTATTAAAAACAGGAAAAAGGAGTAGTATTTGTGCTTTGAAAATAGTTATGAAACACTGAAAGATGATCCAAAACCTGGTGACCATCAACATGAATACTGATGAAAATGTCAATAATATTAAAATATTGATCAAAAAAACAAAATTTATGGGATAGCAGAAGAGACTTCAATTCGTTCAGAGAATTTTATAGGAAGATTTGGGTGTGTTACCACAAGATTTGTTTTAATAGCTGGATTGGTCAGCTTATTGAATTTGCTAAAGAGATGATACCCAATTTTTATTCAATCCAATCCAATATTTATTCAATTTTATCCCTGCCATATTTATATATTTTAAATTGTTTGCTATATGCTTACAGTAGCATACACACTTTTAACACACAGTCTAATATACAGAATTAGAACAGTCAAAGAAGAACAGAAATTAACATTAACTTTCTAAGACTAAAAGCTAGTAGAAATGGCCTTACCTATTATTGAAAAATGTTTTTTAATTGACTGTTGGAAAATATAAAATTCGGATTGAATTTTAAAGAAAAAATTGACAATTTGCTCATTGTGAAAATATATTACAGCAAAATTAACTGTAAAGTGCAAGTTGGACTTGTGCAATTAATGTTCCGTCAGTTGATTCTTTTTAAAATAAAAATTTTTTGTTACGGAAATATAAAATGATCAGTGACGTCATAAAACATATCCCAAATGAATTTTCAACAAAGTTTTATTTTATCTTTACTGAAACTGATGACCTTGAAATTTCTTTTTTTATATATCAAATGAATTATTAAAGGTAATGCACTCGTCATAATTTTCGTTCAATCTACACCCTGTAGAGAATATTTCAGAATTTTTTCAAAATCTTTTTATCAGTACTTTTCGAGATAGGAGGGAACAGTGTTTTTTTGCACTTTTTTAAAAATAATATAAAGAGAAGTGTGAGCAAATATTATATTCTAAATATTTTTGAGCTTTCATTTGACACCCCACTTGATGACCTGGTAAAAAAAAATTTTTTTCACTTTTGATTTCACCCCCGTAAACTAACGCCTTAAGTCAAGGTTTAATTTTCAAAACTATATGGCTCTGATGAGGCCATTAGTTCCTATAGTATTGCCAAATTTCAACTTTCTATGTCAAATAGTTTTGGAGAAAATCAGGTGTGATAGACAGGCAGACAGACTTATCAGTGTTCCATATGGAACACTAAAAATGAATATATGGAATATATGGATTTAACTTTTTGTGACCACTAATTTTCTTATGTTCTTAAGTAATTTCATTTTTTGGCTGTTTCAAATATAATTACTTGCTGTAAAGTTCTGAATCTCTGTTTCTTATTACTCATGTGTTTTAGTGTTGACCTTGACCTAATATTTTGTTGCATTAGGATGTATTTAATTTCATTTTTCTATTTTATCCATAGTATTTTATGTTATTCTATTTTGTTTATATCCTTGACATGTATAAACACTAAATATATATATCTATCTGTCTATCATTTAAAGCCTAATTATTGGTGATGGGACCTGGATATATGAATATGACACACAAACAAGATGTTAATTAAGTTAATGGCATTCTCCAAAGGTTCAAAAGCAAAAATCATCAGCCTTTATGGTTCTACCAAAGATTGAGTATCAAAAATCATTTAAGAGATGGATAAAACATTGCCTCAAGTACATTGCATCTGATGGAGACCAATGTGAAGGCGACAATATTCCAATTGATAATTATCATTGTATTTTTCATTTTATTAAGATTGACCGGATATTTTTAGTGTTCCGTACGGAACACTTATAAGATCACTTCGGTGTCTGTCCGTCTGTCTGTCAGTCTGTCCGTCTGTCACACCCGATTTTCTCCGAAACTATTTGTCATAGAAAGTTGAAATTTGGTAGTAATATAGGAATTGATGGCCTCATCAGAGCCATGTAGTTTTGAAAGTTAAATTTTGACTTAAGGGGTTAGTTTTGGGGGATGAAATCGGAAGTGAAAAAAAAGTTTTTTTACTAGGTAATCGAATGTGGTTTCAAATGAAAGCTTGTGAAAACGCGAGTAAAAAATATATATATAATGTAATACTTGCGCGCACTTTTCTTTGTATTATTTTTCAAAAAATCGCGAAAAATCGCTGTCCACCCGCCTTATCTCGGAAAGTACCTATCAAAAAATTTTGAAAAAATTCTGGAATATTCTCCACGGGGTGTAGATTGAACGAAAATTATCACGAGTGCATTACCTGTAATAATTTATCTGGTATATAAAAAAAACAGAAATTTCAAGGTCATCAATTTTCAGTAAAGATTGGAAATCAACTTTGTTGAAAACTTATTTGGGGTATGTTTTGTGAAGTCACTGATCATTTTATATCACCGTAACATAAATTTTGACTTAAGGGATTCGTTTTGAGGGGTGAAATCGGAACTGAAAAAAAAAATTTTTTTACTAGGTCATCGAGTGTGGTGTCAAATGAAAGCTTGTGAAAACACGAATAAAAAATATATATATAATATAATACTTGCGCACACTTTTCTTCGTATTACTTTTAAAAAATCGTGAAAAATCGCTGTCTCCTACCTTATCTCGAAAAATATTGATCAAAAAATTTTGAAAAAATTATCATTACCTTTAATAATTTATCTGGTATAGAAAAAAACCAAAATTTCAAGGTCACCAGTTTTCAGTAAAGATTGGAAACAAACTGTGTTGAAAACTCATTTGGGGTGTGTTTTGTGAAGTCACTGATCATTTTATACCATCCTCACAAAATTTTGTATTTTAAAAACAATCAACGTACGGAACACTAATTGTGCAAGTTCAACTTGCACTTGACCGGTTATTTGATGGTATGATTGACTCTAAACAACTACACCTAAAATTTGTCCATTATTACAACAAAAACCAAGATAAATTTTTCATAATACTATGCTCAGACTTAGAACTCAACCTCAAAAAAGTCTTATTATTATAAAACTCAGGTCTTATTGAAAAAGCTGGCTAAAAAAGTAAACTGTATAACTAAAAGCTCTATAATAAAATCAAATATATTGGAAATGTGTTTATAAGACAAACAGAACAATACAGTTAACATTAACAATTTACACTGTATACAGTAAAGTATAAAGGCTCACACCTAAATCCATAATAATAAGTCAAAAAATAAATTTACAATGAGTTGTGAAAATAATATCAAGAAAAAAAAATAAACACTTCAACAATATTAAACAAATTAAGAAAAACATTAAATTCGTAAAGTTATTTATCAAGTACTTTCCTTACAAATATATCTTGTAAAGTCAATGTTGATATTTTCTTTGAGCTCACTTAACAGATGTTTGTCATTAAGTGAAACTCCATTTTACAACACTGTAAACAAAAAGTGTAGGAAAGATGTTTATAGCTAGACTAGAATTTTGCGTTGACTGTCGATTTCGGAGGAAAAAAAACACCAACTATTTCCATAGTGCATTAAGGATGCCCAATATTGTTGTCAGACAGAGTTTTATAAAACAATATTTTAACAAAAAGGCGTTGACATAATACCTGCCATAGTACTCAAAAAATGCGCAAGTGAACTAAATCAGTTTTTTGTAGACAAAAAGGGAATATTTCCTTCATACTGGAAATGCGCTAGAGTTCAGCCAATACCTAAAAAAAACCGGTCAAGTGCAAGTTGAACTTGCGCAATTAGTGTTCCGTACGTTGATTGCTTTTAAAAATAAAAAATTTTGTTACAGAGGTATAAAATGATCAGTGACTTCACAAAACACACCCCTAATGAGTTTTCAACAAAGTTTGTTTCCAATCTTTACTGAAATCTGATGACATTGAATTTTTTGTTTTTTTTATATACCAGATAAATTATTAAAGGTAATGCACTTGTGATAATTTTCGTTCAATCGTGGAGAATATTCCAGAATTTTTTCAAAATTTTTTGATAAGTACTTTTCGAGATAAGGCGCGGGACAGCGATTTTTCGCGATTTTTTAAAAATAACACAAAGAAAAGTGCGCGCAAGTATTACATTATATATACATTTTTTACTCGTGTTTTCACAAGCTTTCATTTGACACCACACTCGATGACCTAGTAAAAATCTCACCCCCCAAAATTAACCCCTTAAGTCAAAATTTAACTTTCAAAACTACACGGTTGTGATGAGGCCATCAATTTATACATTAGTACCAAATTTCAGCTTTCTATGTCAAATAGTTTCGGAGAAAATCGGGTGTGACAGACAGACACCGAAGTGATCTTATGAGTGTTCCGTACGGGACACTAAAAAGGCAAGAAGACTTTTTCAAACAACTATCGACCAGTTGCACTGCTTTCAGTAATATCTACAGTTATGGAAAATGCCATCAATTAGCATCTTTAAAATATTAAGGATTTAATATAATTAGTGACCATCAATATGGCTTTTGTAAGCAAAGGTCAACAATTGAACACTTGAGCAGTTATACTTGATATATCCAAGGCATTCAACTGTGTTTGGCCCCATGGATTGTGGGCTAAGCTACACTCTTGTTGCATGTCTGAAAAATTCTATTTATAACTCTCGTGTTTCCTCAGATAGAGTTCTTTACAAGTGGCAGTCAATGGATTTCTTTCTAATACCTTCACTACTGTCACATACTATCTCCTACTCTCTTATTTACATTAATGATCTACTGAAAAGGACCAGGAATCCAATCTACAGCCTTGCAGATGATGGTATGCTTATTTAGTCATTCACTTTGAACACTCAAACAGCGTCTACTCAGCAAGTACCTGCAGACAGTAGGAAGTTATTCAACTTAACAAAAATCTGGAAGTAATTCTCATTTGGGGTGACAGTAACCAAGTAAAATTTACCGCCACAAAAATCCAGGCGACAATTTTTTCTAAAAAAGTTAACGTTGCTGAACTCGACATATTTATGTCGGGGCACTCCATTCCTCACTCAATTTGCGTTTGCATGTTACAAATACATGTCGCACTAATACTTCACATCCATATGAAGTTCAACTTATCACTCTTGGTACAACCCTTTTCAAGCAAGTACATGGAGAACCTGATCCTTTTGAAATGATTTGTCCATGACTGTGTTTCTCAAGTTCAATTTACAGCGATTCAAGACCAACGTGAATCGCTTTTTTCGCACGCGCGGTGCTCCTCTAGCACTTGAGGGATTTCCGTATTGTACTCGCGCTACGCCCATAAAAAAGAAACCCTCGATTTTAAGAACCCTGAGAAAAACGTATAACACCATATATATGAAGCAACTCCTCTAACATCCTAGACAACCTCTTTAACCTGTTTTATGTTTGACCATAAGTAATTATACATAAAATTTTTCATTATTTTGATCAAAAACTAAAAAATCTCATAACTTTACTGAACATGGTTGGCCTTCGCCCTTTCACCCCCTTCCCTTTAAGTGATATCACTCCAAAAACTATAGATACCATCTCTGCCCTATATATGTACCAAATTTGAAATTGAGCACTTCTCTGTTGCAATATAAGTAATTAAATAGTAAATTTGTCATCACATCAGGGTCTTAATAGTACTATTTGATGCATACAACAGTCTTTAATGACTAAAAAAAGTTAAAATTTATCTTATTTTAGGAAAGTACTAAAGACATAAAGGCTACAATTTGTTACTCTCAATCATTTACTTATGTTTTAGTTGAACTCCAGGATGTATTTGAATCCACGACTTTTATTTTCTTGGTGTTCGAACTTTGTAAACATGGCGAATTATTTGATTACCTCACATCAGTAGTGACTCTAAGTGAGAAAAAGACTAGGTACATTATGCGACAAGTCTTTGAGGGAGTTCAACATATACATTCTAGAGGAGTTGTACATAGGTTTGTATGCACATATTATTTACGTTTTAATATGTATATTACTAGCTTTTTTTTTTATCATACACTTCCTCGCCTGAGTAGGGATTTTAACCTTTTATATATCCTAAGGATATTAAAGAGGATGTGGTAATACCGTCAACATTGTTCAAGTGCCGAAACATACATTTTTGTATTTCATAGCACCTTTTAGAAAACGCGGTAGTGCTGCCACGGACGTTATTGCATTTCTGCAAACAACTACTACCTATATATGTGGTTAGGTCAAATATACTTAAATAAATTAATAAATAAGTATACTAACCTGCCGGAATTGAAACCCGAAACATTCTGAATCGCAAGCAAGTACTACGCCACAGGGCCACGGGCCACCACAGCTAGTAACTTTTGGTTGTTACAGTGTTACCGTAAATTAACGAATTCTTTATATACACTCTGCACTCAAATCGCGACTATTCCATAGGAAAGATAATCTCTAGCAATGTTTTTTTTTTCTCCAACAATAGATGTTAGATGAATAAAGAATCGATTATTTCGCAATTCCTATCTTGTTCAATTGTGCAATTAAAAAATTATTTTTTATAAAATATTTGTGATAATATTACCTTATAAACCAAAACTTTCACAGTGTTCCGTACGTTGGTTGCTTTTAAAATAAAACATTTTACGGTGGTATAAAATGATCAGTAACTTCACAAAACATACCCCAAATGAGTTTTCAACAAAATTTGTTTCCAATCTTTACTGAAAACTGATGACCTTGATTTTTTTTTTTTTTTTTATACACCAGATAAATTAAAACTTGTGATAATTTTCGTCCAATCTACACCCCGTTGAGAATATTCCAGAATTTTTTCAAAATTTTTTGATCAGTACTTTTCGAGATAAGGTGGGGGACAGCGATTTTTCGCGATTTTTTAAAAATAATACAAAAAAAAGTATTACATTATATATATTTTTTACTCGTGTTTTCACAAGCTTTCATTTGACACCACTCTCGATGACCTAGTAAACAAATTTTTTTTTCACTTCCAATTTCATCCCCCAAAACTAATCCCTGAAGTCAAAATTTAATTTTCAAAACTACACGGCTCTGATGAGGCCATCAGTTCCTATATTATTACCAAATTTCAACTTTCTATGACAAATAGTTTCGGAGAAAATCGGGTGTGGCAGATAGACACTGAAGTTATCTTATAAGTGTTCCATATGGAACACTAAAAACTGTTGAGCACTCTTATTTTTGTCTTAGTTCTTCAATACTAGATCAATTATTATTTTAACTAAAAATTTAATTTCTACAAATAAAAATTGAATGCTAAAATTTTTTTTTATCCCTTTTTCAAGTTAAATTTATCTTATAGTTGTCCTAACTGTACTCTAAACATTAACAGGTAACAGTAACCAAGTAGAATTTAACACTACAAAAACACTGAAGGCAATTTTTTCTAAAACACTTGTAGAACACAATAATTAACAGAAAGTTTTCCCAATGATACCGGAAATCTTATGAATTATGCTCTTATAGCATATAACAACTCTATACATAGTATGTATAACTGGATATACATCTTTCGAATTTCAAATGCGAAAAACCCCAACGATATATTTATCGCCAAGGAACTCTTTAGCGATTATGCAGAAAACCATAAGAATAAACTGGAACATATTAAACGAAAATTAAAATCGAAAAAAATAAAGAAAGAATAATACACAAATCAAACACTCAAGGAAACCAAAACAAAGAATTTAAAATAGGACAAACTGTATATAAATAGAATACGCAACAATAGAGCAAAAAGAGCAATAAATTTTTAGGAACCTTAAATTATCACTTACATTATAGAACGAAACCGAGCTATAATATCCTTAAAGAGCAATCCACAAAAAGAAGAGATAGTACATATTAAAGAACTAAGAAAGCCGAACATTATTTTAGACACCTCGTCTATGGACAGTGCGAGGTAGAAACACCAATATACCACAAAATGACTAACAAACCTGCCTACCAGGGCCTAAACTAAAATCAACACATGGTCATTCAGACAAGTATTTGACATAATGAAAATAATTGAAGGATTCAAAGTACTCCAAAATCAGTATGTATGTATTCAAACCGCCTTTGAGAACCAAATCAGCATAGCTAAAAGGTGCAAAGAAAGTTTTTACAGTTCGTATAATTTAGCGCAATCCTGGCAAAAAAGAATATCCATACAAATCAATCAATCGAACCCTTTAATAAAAACAAGGCAAAAAAGAGGTTTAATAAACGGATTAGGCTCCATAATCAAAACAATAACTTAGACCAATCCGACGCTGAAAGATATGACCAAGCGATCGAAACACTACAACAACCAAAACAAAATAAAAGTTATTGTACAAAAACCCAATATCCCTCTTCGAAAAATCGATAAGTACGTTCCAAATTTCAAAATTTGACCTGTAATCAATTATTACTCGACCAAAAAATCAAATCGAAGACTTATTACAAGGAATGGGAGTACAAAGTACAGGTACTTATTGCTACTTTTTATAGCGAAATGATAATGTTCTAAGTAATAACAGAATTTCAAATAATTTATGATCCTGAAAAAAAATAGAGATAGCAATCAGCTTCTCTAAATTAAACACCCTTTATAACTCTATAATTGTACCTAATGAGTTATTGAAAGTGATCGAATTGATATCCCAATAGTTAACTGAAACTCGATTACCTTTCGAACCAAAATTAGAGAGCTTACTAGTTTTCAAAAAAATAATAGAAATAAGAAGCTGTAGTAAAGGCAACTAAATTATTTTAAAATTAAATTACCAATTGTAAAAAAAGAAACGTATAATTACTATCTGTGCAAGGAGATTACTTTTGAAGATTTCATCTGTTATGAAGCCAATCCGACAGAAACCACAAAGGACTCTCCGTGTGAAATTCAGATATTAAAATTTTCAAATTGAACCCAAAATTATCGGGTAATAACACTAAAAATAGAAAGTGTAAAAATTCAAAAACTAAAACCAAATAAGTGGCAAATAAAAAATGTGAAAAAGGTACTGAGGGCATCCCTCTAAATGAGACTTACTTAATTGAATTGGACTCACGGTGCGAAATAAAAATAATTGGACTCACATTTCGAAATTTTCAAAATAATAAACTTAAATATAGAAAGCTAAAATTAATCGATATTCATATAAACTACCCTTTAAACAAAACGGAAAACTATAAACCCGTGAAACTGGACAAAATCGATCTTATGAACTAAGTGAAGTAAAAAAACCTAAAACCTAAATAAACAACAATAAAATCGATAAATCGACTATATTTACTTATGTTAATTTCATAATAATAATAATAATTGCAATCTATAAGCTTTGCAGGAAAATTGCCCCAATAATCAAGGCAAAGAATAAAAACTATGATGGAGATCACTCCCAAAATCTAGAGGTTAACCCCAGATTTTGAGACTGAGGATGTGTTACAGAATCCTAAACAAAGGAAGATGACTAACTGTTCATTAAGCCTTTCTCAGCGAGATCAGATTATAATAAAGATAAGAAGAATATTATATATGTTTCACAATTGTATTCTTTTCAGTTAATTTGGAACAACTCGTGCACCAAATAAATTAGTTTTAAAAATAAAAAGTTGTATTTTTGAAGTTGAACGTTCTTTTAAAAGTGGACTCTTCAAGTTCAAAACATCACTCGCGTCTGATATTATAGACCGGGTCAACGTTTTGTTGTCTACGTTAGCTATATTATTAGTTTATTTGTTATTATTCTCCAGAATAAGTCGGCTATTATGAATATCAGAGTTGGAGTACTGCTAGTAAAAGTATGCTTCTCATAGTATTTCTAAAATAAGAATTCTTATTTTTTGAAATAGAAGTGTACATTATTTTTGCAATTTAAGCTACTAATCAAACCAGTCGTCTTTAAGAGGAATTATCTCTCAAATTCAGTTTTCCGTTAATACTAGTAAAACATTATCATTTTTTAGGGATTTGAAACCAGAAAACATATTGTTAGATGATAATTTAAACGTCAAAATAACAGATTTTGGATTCGCGAAGAAATTAGAAAACGAACAATTGTTACATGGTAAGTTTTATTTTTGTTTATATTACAATAGTATTTACCTACATAAAAATTAAATTGTCGAAACAACATCTAATAAAAAGGTCTCACATTATCCAAAGAAACAATTCTGAGGTAACTAATTCTCTTTTATAGCTTCTATAGATTCAAAATTGTGTTCACGAGTGGTAACTTCAGCCTGTAGAACAGGAACAAAGAATGCTGAATACGGTGCGTGTGGAACGAAAATCGTTTCATGTTGACTTCAAAACTTATAAAAATTCCATTGTGTCTGACACAATTCGGACTTTTTTTTGCGAATTGATTGACGCTGACTTCTTATTAATTGTTAGCAATAATCATGCATTTTAAAGTGGAGTCATCCAAAGAAAGTATCTTTTTAACAACGATATTTTTCAAGAAAATTCAGTTTGTTTTGGAACAAAACGAAACGAATTGTATTGATCCAATTGATCCTTGATTTCATTTGATATGTTCACTTGCGGTTGCGGTGGACGGGCTTTCAGAACGCGGTTCGACTTCGGTGGCTTCTCTCCTCTCTTTAGTACTATTTGAAAACTTTTGATCTTTTTAAATATTCATTATCGTAATATTTTTCAACATATTTTTAACGTATCGAATCAAAAAACTTCGTTTTTAAGACAAAATTTAAGGCTTTTTTGTTCACCAAATTTGTTTGTTTTAAAAATCTCCAAGAAATGTTCACAATTACATAAAACATTTTATTTTAAATCTAATACAGCAAATGTCATGTAATGTTAACAATAGTTTTTATTAAATTTAAAAAAAAAAGATTTGCCGTAATAGGTAGGAAAAGTGTACGTATTTTTTTAATAACCTCCTTTTGAACATAGTCGGCTTTAAAGTATTAAAATGGGTTAGGGTTAAAAATTGATCGTGGAAAGTCTTAGGGTTCGTTTTACAAAAAAAATTTACCATATAATACTATAAATAATTTTTTCTCTCACAGATCTTTGCGGTACCCCCGGGTACTTGGCACCCGAGACATTGAGAACAAACATGTATGAAGATGCTCTAGGCTATTCATTTGAAGTAGATATGTAGGTACAAACATTTTAAAAATTTAATTTCTTTGAGTTTTTTATTCTGAATTGGATATTTTGTAATTTCCAGATGGGCATGTGGCGTCATTATGTATACACTGTAAGTAAAGTACATTTTAAATTAGCCTTCACATATACCGTAAAACTATTTTAAACAGCAAAACAGTTATTTTTATACCAAATTTGACTTTAACAATTTAAAAAGTTCTAGATTAAATTTTTTGTCCTAGGTTGGTCGGTTGTCCTCCGTTTTGGCACAGAAAGCAAATGATCATGCTACGCAACATAATGGAAGGCAAATACTCGTTTACTTCACCTGAATGGACTGACATATCAGGTAATAATGGACCATATAATTCACTCTTTCATTTCAATTTTTACACTATATGTACCTGATGCGATTCAAAAAGTCACGGAGTAACGCTATAAAATCCGAAGTTACCTTTAAGCCTCACCTTCAGAGTAGTCCACTGCAATGCACCAGTTTTTCCACTAATCGAACATTTTTTGGTAGGCCAATGTTGTGACTTCCTATAACGCCTCCAGCAATTCGTATGGTCCTCTTTACCGTCTCGAAGCGGCAATCCTTTACCTTCATCTTCCTATGTCCGACGACGGTCTTCACGAATCATTTGTTATTCTTTAGCTTTGATTTCCGACGTAGTGGCAGTCGAAGTTCATCCGGAACCCTCGTCCTCTTTCACACAAAAATTGAGTCGTTCCTCAATCGCGAAAACCATTCGAAGATGTGTGCGTTTTTGTGATACCTTTCCTGAATTTAAAACAAAATTTCACATATACGCGCTGCTCTTTTTTGCATCTATAATATATATAAAATGCAACGTCTCTATCTGTCGGTCTGTCCGTTAGTGTGCTTGTCATCCGAGAACCACTTAACCAATATACGTGTTTTTTTTTAAATTCATACATATGATCTTTGGCCAGGTTATATGATATATTTTATTACGTTAGGTAATATAAGGAATGAGCAGTGACGATAATAGTGAATCAAGTCGGAAAAAAGTTTGCCGTTAGCGCACTCTCTTGCAATACGTTGCCTAAATCGTTAAATATGGAACAGTATATATATATATATATATATATATATATATATATATATATATATATATATATATATATATAAATATATATAAAACGCAACGTCTCTTTGTCTGTCTGTCCGTTAGTGCGTTTATCACTCGAGAACCACTTGTCCAATTTACGTGTTTTTTTAATTCATACATATGTTCTCTGGTTAGGTTATAGGATATATTTTATTACACAAGGAATAAGCAGTGACGATAATAATGAATCAAGTCCATGAGAGCATAGCCGCGGGCACGGCTAGTCTATTGTAAAAACCACACATTATATCTCTACGCAAACGTGCATATAGAACGAATGGAACAAGCTAGACAGTTGAAACTTGTCACGCACCGTTGTTGGGACGTAATTACCTTGCCATTTAGCGTTTGCTCAACAACTTTTGGATTACACCATGTACCTGTGTTGTTTTGCAAATGTTTGCAGTATTCCTCTAACAACATATAGTGATTGAAACGTTGAAACTTTTGTTTTTAGAATCACCCAAGGACTTGATTAGAAAACTTCTTGTTGTTGACCCCAAGCAAAGGATTACTATTGAGAAAGCTTTACAACATGAATTTTTCCAATCTGTGGTAAGACTCATTATTTAGTTAGAGTTCAAGGCGCTTTACAGATAGTCAATTTGTTCACATTTTCCTGTTACTTGATGCAGATAAAATTTGGTGTTAAATTTTTTAAAATGGGATACTACATAATGGCACTATACTATTATCTGTTACGAAAATTAGTGTTAAAATATTCTCATATTCAGCTAGTTATAATTTTAGATCGACCTGGTAAAAATGTTTTACTTGTGTTTGTATGTAAAGTGTTTTTACTTTCCTTGCTAAAGTGAAATATTGTATTCGTGAAGAAATCAGCAACAATATCACTTCAGGGGAAGGGGTACGAATTGTTAAATTTCATACGGTCTCAAGAGTATTATGAGAAGTTTTCATGGTTTTAGGTAAGATAGTAAACAAATTTTATACCTAATTATCTACAGATAAACAAATAAGGAGTTAAAAGGACGTGGGAGGGGATTGCAGAAGTTAGTTCAACTATACATATTATACTATACATCCATTTCAGAGTTTTTAGAGTTGAACAATCGGAAACTTCCACGGTTCTAGTTAAATGAGAAATTCGTTTAATAGCTTATAGAATTCTTCAGTGTGAAAATATATATAGTCTGTCCATGGTGTAATTCTTTAAAAACTGTAAATTGAAGGTTTTATTATAAATTTTGTGAATTTTTACCGTAGTAATTTTATGTTGCTTGTAAATTTTTTGCTTTACGTCTAATTTCAGGTAAGCGTTTGGAAATACTAATATTTGGTTCACTTCGTTATTAATCATTTCATCATGAATTTCTATTCCGTGATTTGTAGTTTAATTTTGGTTAAAGTGTTGGGTTTCTGATTTTGTTGAATTAGAAGGTTGTTTAGTGGTGGTTTAATTTGTATGTCCGACAATATTTTGATTTTTCCTTTTCCTTTGGATTTTGACGTAGAGGGGTGTTTTATGTCATTGGTAGAGAAAGTTTCGGTTAAATCCTTAAGATATTCCAATGTATCGAATTGTTTTTTAACAATATCTCCTGAGTTGTTAATCACTGAATCAATTTCGATAACGTCAATTTGTATCCTTGATAGGGCATCTACATTAATATTCAATTGGCCTTTCTTGTATATTATTTCGTAATCAAATTCTTCTAATCTTAGTCTCCATCGTACCAGTTTCCTATAAGATCCATTGAATTTGAATAACCAGACTAAAGGTTGATGATCTGTATAGATAATTAACTTTTTCCGAAAAGGTATAGACTGAAGTATTTGCATGTGCATACGATTGCTAATTTGCATTTTTCTTCTTTTTTAAGATTTTTGATGCATAGTCAATTGGCTTGTCTGGTTCTATAGGGTGAAGCGTCCGTTGTCAATATAAAGAGTTTTGTAAAGTCTGGATATTGTAAAATCGGTCCATTAATTAAGATATTTTTACGGGGCTCGAAGTCCGTAATACAATTTTGATCATGTATTATTTTTTCATCTTGCTTTAGACATTAGGTTAGAAATTTGGCGATTTTGGTGAACTTTTTTATAAATTTTCTACAGTATCTTACTATTCCTAGGAAAGTCTTAATTTCTTTTTTGGCTTTGGGTATTGGAAACTTTTTAATCGCACTAATTTTGTCTGGGTTAGGTTTGACACCTTCCTTTGTTATTAAGTGTCCTAAATAATTAATTTCATTCCTTAAAAATTCTGATTTATCAAGTTGAACTTTAAAATTAGCTTGTCTGAGTCTTTCAAGCACTTTTTGTTATCTGTCTGTGTGTTCTTGTATCGAGGTACTGACTATAACTATGTCGTCGAGATATACTGGGCATTCTTCATTCTATAAGCCTATTAGTATGTTATTCATAACTCTTTGGAATGTCGACGGTGCATTTTTAAGAATTGAATTCATAAAGCCGGTTTTCGGTTGAAAAGCTTTTTTGGAATATCTTCTTTTTCCATTTCGATCTGATCATTTGCTAAGTCCAGAGTAGTAAAATATTGGCATATTCCAAGTTTGTCTTGAATTTCAGTGACATGAAATTAATTTCGTTTTCATCCAACGGTGTAATGTCGAAGGGTTCTTCTATTATAATTTGGATTGGTACTGGTCGTCCATTGACTATAGTAGTAGCGTAGCAATTGTCTATGTTGACTACAGTAATACCCCGCTTTACGCGAGGGATACGTTCCGAAAAAAATCGCGTTAACTGAAATTCGCGTATATCGAGGTTTATGATTAAACATAGTCAAAATTTAATACAAAAAAATACAAATCATTTTAATCAATCACTTTAATTCTAAGAACACTTTATGCAATACATACTCTTATTTTTTACGGAAAAATACATCTATTGTCTTTTGGGTAACGTTTTGTTTACGTTCTTGTAAAATACGTTCATAACACCCAACACTGTTTTTAATTGTTTGACACACGGTCAAGACACGGTCATCATTATTGTCTATACTCTGCAATATGTCCAAACCTGAATAAATTTTTGAAAGTGCATTTTGTATTTCCCCTGAAGATAAAACTTTCTCTTCTACTTGTTCTTCCTCATCGTAGATAGGATTATTCTGTAACTCGATCAGATCTTCATTGCTAATAGGATCGTCGTGCGTTGCTACAAGTTCTACGAGATCTTCTACCGTGACATCTTCAAGTTCAGACCCCTCAATCATTGCAGCAATGTCTTCAAGCACTTGTCTCTGCATCTGGACAATTCTTCTAGGTGCTTCCACTACATCTGGCCAAAGATTACGCCACACCCCATTCATACAACTCATTTTAACTTCCTTCCAAGCCTCTTCTATGTTGTGAATAGACTTCATAATGTTGTATGACTTCCACCACTCTCGCATAGACTGTCTTCCTTCCCCGTCAGTTTCATGAATTAGTTGGCTAAAAGTGCGGCGATGGTAATAAGCTTTGAAGTTTGCTATTGCTCCCTGGTCCATAGGTTGTAATATTGACGTAGTGTTTGGTGGAAGGAACTTTACGTACACTTTTAAGTCTCTGGGCGTATCAAGTGAGGTTGGATGTCCTGGGGCATTGTCTAAGAGTAATATAACTTTAGGTTCAAGCCCATTTCTGTCACAGTATGATTTGACTGATGGGCAAAAACTATTAGAATACCATTCTTGAAAAATTTCCCGTGTAACCCACGCCTTTCTGTTTGATCGCCACACAACTGGTAGACTTGTCTTGTCTGTGCCTCGCATTGCACGGGGTGTTTCTGAATGGTACACTAGTAAAGGTTTCAGTTTGAAATCACCAGTGGCATTACCACCCAGCAGAAGTGTTAGTCGATCTTTCGCAGCTTTGAAACCACTGGCTTGACGTTCTTCCTTAGAAATGAATGTTCGAGATGGCATTTTTTTCCAGTAAAGTGCGGTCTCATCAACATTGAAGATGAGACAAGCAGGAATTTTCTCTCGTCTAACGACGTCTTGAAACTTGTCTGGAAACTCAGCTGCAGCTTGAATGTCCGCGCTGGCCGCCTCGCCTGTTATGTGGATATTGTGAAGATTAGAACGCTGCTTGAACCGATGGAACCAGCCTCTGCTGGCAGCAAAAGTCGGAGTGGCACTCCCTTCTCCTTCTTTTGTTTTCAGCATCTCATACAAAGATTTTGCTTTTGTGCATATGAGATCTTGACTTAGTGGTGTGTTCTTCTTATTCAAATCTTCGATCCAGACTGACAGTAATTTCTCCATTCTTTCTAAGATAGATGATCTCGAACGAGAAAGTTTTGTTGCACTTATAGGTGTTGAACCTTCGCTGGAGATTTTAATTTTTTCCCCGATTTTTTATAAATCGTTCTCGCAGTCGATTCTGAGAGTCCAAAATCTCTCCCAACAATTGTTGCTTTGCCTCCATTTTCCATTCTTCTTAACACTTTCATCTTCAATTCCAAAGTGACGCTTTTACGCTCTTTTTTCTTTACAGGCGGCATTTTTAACGTAGGGTTAAATTATGTATGTATGTATCTCCAATAAATATTAAAACAAAACTGCCAGCCGACCGAACTAACATTACGGAACAAATGAACACACGAAACGAACGAGGAAATCCCCATAGAACAAAGTCGAAGGACAGGGAATTCCCAATTCTTCAAAGAGAATATTCAGAGAAAGCGGGGATCCCCCCGCGACCATAGAGAAGTTAATGACTACATGAGCGCGAAATTTGAAATTCGCGTTATAGTGAAACCGCGCGTAACGGGGTCGCGCTAAGCGGGGTATTACTGTACTTCTTCCGGGGATTCGACTAGATTTTTGTAAATTATATAGTTCATCGATGCTATTCTTTCTTTTTGTTTAACTGGTATTTGGACTATATTCTTTGTTCTTGGTGGTACTTCAGTTTTATATAACATCTTATTGGTTTTTTCGTCTCCGATGATTTTAATGTTTGGGTCATTAACCTAGTTAGTATCTTGGTTGTGTTTCGTGTTATTATTTCTTATCAGTCTAATAAATCAATATATATTATAGCGTCAAATTTATTACTAAAATCCAGAATATAGAATTTGTAAAGAGTTTTTACTTTAAATATTTCGAGAAGAGTAATTAGAGCAACTTGATTATGGTAGGATGTATTATGAGCGCTGGTCATTTTAAAATTTTCACTTGAAAGTCGGGTAGAATTTTTTTTTTTTACAATTTCAGTTGAGATCGTTCTTTTCGAGCTGCCTGTGTCCATTAATAAATTTTGTATTTATTTTCGAGTTATGAACATAGGTTTTTTCCAATTATTTGTGGGAAACCTGAGGAAAATTTCTTTTAATATTATTATTGTTGAATTCTAGTGAATTATGACGGATCGTAACTTATTAATTCGTTAGTATAATCGTTTAGTTGAAATGCGTAGTCAGAGTTGAGGTAGGTCATATTTTGCTAGCTGGTGGGATTTTTGACGTATTGGTTTAAATCGTTAGGGTAATTCGTCACACATTTTGACAGGTTAGGGTCGACGTATTTGTTTCCACTTATTATTGGATTTTCCGGATGTATTAACGGATTTTGAAAATTTTTTACTTAACGATTCATTTCGAAAATTCGTTTCTTCCAAATTAAGGTAATCGTAATTTTGTTGATTTAAATAATTTGGCTCAACTGCTTTAATATCTTGTCGATATAGTTCTATAAAAACAAATTTTGGTCTTGAATTTTGGAATATCCTAGTGTTGCCTGATGAGGTGTCCATTGGCTCTGGCCTACTATTTTGAATTGTTTGGGTGCGGTTTTGTATTATGTTGACAAGTTTGATTTTTGGAAAAATTAATCGGAAACTTTGTGGTGTGTCTTAGTTGAGCTTACATAAAATTCTGGTCGGGTTTGGTTATTTTGAAAATATGAGAAGTTTGGTCTTCGTATTGGAAAATTGTTATTTCTAAATATATTATTTGTTCGTGGGAACTCAGTCAGTGGTAGTGAGGATGGAAAATACAAAGGTGGTGTAATATTTGGGAATAGTTTCAAAAATGGGTTTGAGCTTGAAAAGGGGGTTTCCTGGTCAGGAGGTTTGGTATTTGAGGATAGCCTTTTTGGATTAAATTTGAAATTTTGATTGTTTAGGGTGTTATTTGGTTTTTGGCTATATAGAAAATTTTCCTTCTCAATTATGAGAGCTATAGCAGCTTCCAGGTTTAGAAGGTTCCGTAGTCTCCCGTTGTTTTTCTAGTGTCTTGAAAGGTTCCTAATAAAGGTTTTAAGGGTTAATTTTTCATAATTTTGTATTCTGCTGAGTTCTTGTTCGATTGCTAAAATTAGAAAGTTGAATTTTGAGAGAATTAAAGAACGAGAGTCTTGACATCTCATGCCAAAATTATATGGAGTCTCATTTTCGTTGATACTTAAATTAATCAAATATTATACTAAACAATCTAAATTTCTTTGATCGCCAAAAGTTAATTCCATTAAATTATTTATTTCGTTCTATGATTTTAATTCTTATATACGTGATTCTATTAGGCTTAATGCACGTCCGGATAGTTTTTGGATAATAGCTCCTAAAATAAAAAAATTAGGAGCGACATCACCTTATTTATAAAAGTTAATTATTGAACTATTAGAATTATTCAAAAGAACTGTCAAGGTATGAGAGTTTCCATTATATTCGAGTATTGTTTCGATGTAATATAAAAGTTAATAATTGACTGCTGGTATTGCCATTTTTGTTTCGTTATCAACTAGATTGATTTTGCTTAGTTGATCAATGAGTTCTTGCGGAACTTCGGAAGATTCAGTCATAAAAAATTTATTTTTTAACTGAGGTTATTATTTGCTATTTTGATTTATTAATATCTTTATTCTCGAAATTATCAGATAGAGTTTATCTTAAACGAAAGTGTTTTGAGGGAGTATTTTTAGTGTTCCGTACGAAACACTTATAAGATGACTTCGGTGTCTGTCTGTCCGTCTGTCTGTCACACCCGATTTTCTCCGAAACTATTTGTCATAGAAAGTTGAAATTTGATAATAATAAAGGAATTGATGGCCTCATCAGAGCCATGTAGTTTCGAAAGTTAAATTTTGACTTAAGGGGTTAGTTTTGGGGGGTGAAATCGGAAGTGAAAAAAAATTTTTTTTTACTAGGTAATCAAGTGTGGTGTCAAATGAAAGCTTGTGAAAACACGAGTAAAAAATACATATATAATGTAATACTTGCGCGCACTTTTCTTTGTATTATTTTTAAAAAATCGCGAAAAATCGCTGTCCACCCGCCTTATCTCGAAAAGTACTGATCAAAAAATTTTGGAAAAATTCTGGAATATTCTCCAGGGGTGTAGATTGAACGAAAATTATCACGAGTGCATTACCTTTAATAATTTTATCTGGTATATAAAAAAGACAAAAATTCAAACTTTGTTGAAAACTCATTTGGAGTGTGTTTTGTGAAGTCACTGATCATTTTATACCACCGTAACAACATTTTTAGTGTTCCGTACGGAACACTTATAAGATCACTTCGGTGTCTGTCTGTCTGTCTGTCTGTCTGTCTGTCTGTCTGTCTGTCTGTCTGTCTGTCTGTCTGTCTGTCTGTCTGTCTGTCTGTCTGTCTGTCTGTCTGTCTGTCACACCCGATTTTCTCCGAAACTATTTGACATAGAAAGGTGAAATTTGGTAATAATATAGGAATTGATGGCCTCATCAGAGCCATGTAGTTTTGAGAATTAAATTTTAACTTAAGGGGTTAGTTTTGGGGGGTGAAGTCGGAAGCGAAAAAACAATTTTTTTACTAGGTCATCGAGTGTGGTGTCAAATGAAAGCTTGTGAAAACACGAGTAAAAAATATATATATAATATTATACTTGCGCGCACTTTTCTTTGTATTATTTTTAAAAATTCGTGAAAAATCGCTGTCCCGGGCCTTATCTCGAAAAGTACTTATCAAAAAATTTCGAAAAAATTCTGGAATATTCTCCACGGGGTGTAGATTGAACGAAAATTATCACGAGTGCATTACCTTTAATAATTTATATGGTATATAAAAAAAACAAAAATTTCAAGGTCATCAGATTTCAGTAAAGATTGGAAACAAACTTTGTTGAAAACTCATTTGGGGTGTGTTTTGTGAAGTCACTGATCATTTTATACCACCATAACATAATTTTGACTTAAGGAGTTCGTTTTGAGGGGTGAAATCGGAAGTGAAAAAAATTTTTTTTTACTAGGTCATCTAGTGTGATGTCCAATGAAAGCTTGTGAAAACACGAGTAAATATATATATATTATATATATATATATATATATATATATATATATATATATATATATATATATATATATATATATATATATATATACTCGTATATAATGTAATACTTGCGCACACTTTCTTCGTATTACTTTTAAAAAATCGCTGTCCCCTACCTTATCTCGAAAAGTACTGAACAAAAAATTTTGAAAAAATTTTGGAATATTCTCCACGGGGTATAGATTGAACGAAAATTATCACGAGTGCATTACCTTTAATAATTTATTTGGTATATAAAAAAAAAAAAAAAATTTCAAGGTCACCAGTTTTCAGTAAAGATTGGAAACAACCTTTGTTGAAAACTCCTTTGAGGTGTGTTTTGTGAAGTCACTGATCATTTTATACCACCCTAACAAAAATTTTTATTTTAAAAACAATCAACGTACGGAACACTAATTGTGCAAGTTCAACTTGCACTTGACCGGTTTTATTTATTTTAAAAGCAATCAACGTACGGAACACTAATTGTGCAAGTTCAACTTGCACTTGACCGGTTATTTTTATTTGTTGACACACATTGTCTTAAAAGAAAATTTCAGAGGAATAATTTTGAAAAAGATTTTTAGTTTGTAATTGCGTTAGTAATGTTTGAAAGTTTATAAAATATTGGTTATACAAAAATTAAAATTAAAATATGAGCAAACTTATTTTAGATGGGCCCCAAAAGAAAAATGTTACTTATAAAAGTAATATAAAGCCTGAATTATTCAGTTACGTTTACCTACACTGTTTACTTTCGCGTGTTTTTTTTTCTTGAGTCTTTCAATGATGAATGGCAATGAATGTCTCTTTTGTTGATTGGTGGATGGCGATTGATGGGATGATTTCTATGATGAGTTTTAACAAATCGCTATGTCTCTGAAGTTTACCTTAGATCGGTGCTGTCTAACTACTTTGACTGGGTTTTTGTTTCTTCTTCAACGCTATATTTGAGTTTTCGCTGTTCTTCTGTCTGGTAGGTATCTTGCGTTCAGGGGTTTGTTATTGAAGATTACTTTAGATCGGTAGTTTCTGTCTCCAAAAACCAGGGGTTGTCTCCGAAGTTTACCTGCGATCGGCACTTTTTGACATTTTCGACTGTTTTTGTCTCTCAATTCACCTTAGATCGATACTCTTTAATTCCTTGGCACGGTTCGTTGAGCGATAAATCGATGAATCGAACCGTGTACTAATAATGTCACCTTAGATCGGTACTATTTTACTATAAGCAACCCGTTCACTCAAATCCGTACGACTGTGCCAGTGATGTTTTAAACTTAAAGAGATCCTTTTTTTAAAAAATGCTCAACTTCAAAAATACAACTTATATGCTTAAAACTAAAGTGAATGTTACAAACTCTATATAACAATTGTTTAATTAAAAATAGTTTTCTAATATTTATAATGTAGGTCTTATCTCTAGTAATTTAATACTTCTGAGAAGACAGTTTAAGTATTTTTTTTTGTTATGGTACTCTCTGATGACGGTTGATTTGTAGAATCTGTTGATAAAGCACTTTAGATCTCTTTCTTTTCCAGGGGTTTCGTTGTTAGGGGTTTCATAACTGGCTTGATGTTAGATTGTCGCTGACTGCAGCGTGTCATTTCTCTCAATCTGCTTTAAAAATTCAGATTTTCTCTTAGCCATGATAATCTGAACTATAGCCAGGGTTGCGCAATGCTTTTTTAGTTTATGTAGTTATTTTCACCTATATTTAAATTTATTAAAAATAAGTATTTGGTGTATCTCCAATTGACTCCAGAGGTCACCCATTTCAGTATATTAAAATATACTGTATATATGGATATATACTTATTATTAGTTTCTCATATTGTGTATGCTATCGGACAGATTTATTAGATAAATGACTCGTTAATTACCGACCCAAAAGAACAGACCGCTTCCCGTCTAAGTTTTTCCTTTCTTATATATATATATATATATATATATATATATATATATATATATATATATATATATATATATATATATATATAAGTTGAAAAGCTTTTGGTCTGATACATAGATGTCGCCTTTTTAAAAAAAATCCATATTTTTTAGGAAGTACCAACCTTCAAACGATACGGGTAAAAATTTCATGACATTTCGACATTTGGTTTACAAGTTACAGTGGTTTTAGCGACGCTACTTTTGATATTTTTAAAACAATGGAAAAAAATCGAATTTCGTGTGTTGATTAAACACTGTTTTTTGATGGGAAAAATACTGTTCAAGCAAAACAATGGCTTGATAAGTGTTACGGGGACTCTGCCCCTGGAAAATCATTCATCATTTACTGGTATGCTGAATTTAAACGCAATTATACAGACACAAATGATGCTGAACGTTCTGGATGCCCAACTAAGGTGGTTACACAGGAAAACATAAAAAAAATCCACAAAATTGTTTTGGATGACCGTAAAGTGAAATTGCGTGAGATAGCTGACACTCTAAAGATATCAAAAGAACGTGTTGGTCATATTTTGCATGAACATTTGGGCATGAGAAAGCTCTGTTCGAAATGGGTACCGCGTTTGCTCACAGTTAACCAAAAACAACAACGTGTTGATGATTCTGAACGTTGTTTGGACCTGTTTAAGTGCAATAAAGAGGATTTTTTCATGCGATATGTGACGATGGATAAAACATGGATCCATCACTACACTTCGGAATCAAATCGGCAGTCAGCTGAGTGAACAGCAGCTGGTGAAAGCCGCCCGAAGCGTCAAAGACACAACAGTCAGCTGGAAAGGTTTTGGCCTCTGTATTTTGGGATGCGCATGGAATGATTTTCATCGACTATGCTGAAAAGGGGAAAACCATGAATAGCGAATATTATACAAAGTTATGGGTGCGTTTGAAGGCAGAAATCGCAAGAAACGGCCCCAAATGAACAAGAAAAAAATATCGCTCTTGAAGGAGACTATGTTGATGAATAAAGTCGAATTTTGCAAAAAGATGTGTTTTAAGTAGCTAAAACTTTTCAGCCTACCTGTAAATTGGAGTTTTTGACCTTTATTTTATGTTTTTTAATACTTAAATTGTTGGTTTAAGGTCAATTAAAAAAAAAAATACAATGTTGTTATATTTAAAAATAAATTACTCACGTTACGTTTCGACTACTCTAAAAGTCTTTTTCAAATATCATATTTCAAGAAGATAAATTATTAAAAAAAATATATTTAATATGAAGTTACCCAAAATGCAAATTGAGAGAGTATTAATTCCGTTTTACATCTACCATGTAAGGTTATATATTCTTGGAAATGTATTTAAGCTAGGTATTCTTCTTTGCCTTCTCTAAAGTCTTTTTGTCAAATTTCGGCAAATTTAGAAAAAGCTTTCTTTCTTATTTTTCACAACAGCACCATTGCACTTAGAATTAGATGTTTTATAAATAATGTACAGGATGTTTCATTTAATAACCACAAGCGTAATTAACAAAGCCGTTTTTTATATATAGGTAGCGTGCGTCGAGGTCTTCAAATTCCATCCTGTACATGTTTAATTATGCAAATAATTATTTGTCGCTTTGTATGTTTATTTATCATTTATTACTTTTTTAATCCCATCACAGCAACTATGGGATCAAGATATATCAACATTGAGGCTATCGCTTAAAAGGGGCTCACGCCGAATGACCATTGTTGCTGAATTAGCGCTGGTAAATTAGCCACGTTTGTTTGATAATCTAATCATTTTGAGTGTTTTATATTTAACTCATTAATTTTATTAGTAACACAAGCTGCATCATTTGATAAGTTTATTCAGTTTTATTGTGTGTACTATTTATATTTCAAGCTTTGCTTTATTGGCTTTTGATAAAAATTGTGCTGGTTATGTTAATAATTGGTTGTAATGAAAAATGGAAAAATAAAACTAATAAGTTAAGTGGAGTTATCATATTGGTGCTTGCTGCAGATGTTACTACTGGTAGCTCAACAGTATTACTCATATGAGGGTGTTTTTTAAGTGGTCTACTTAGTCGTGAAAATTACTTCACACCAAGAAAATACTGGTTCGGTGAAATTTTATAAGAGTTCGTTGCGTTTTACAGTTTTTACAATTTCTGTCTTCCGGAAAATGAGTGAAAGTGGAGCCAGGGATAAAGTTTTTCACTAAAAGACATGTCCGAGGTGTATTACAATAATAGCCCATGTTATTTTCAAGAATAATTTTAGTCTAAACAGTTCTCATGAGGTCGAGACTCAATTCAGGATAACTTTAAATCATTAAGACTATCATGCTTCTTGAGGATTAGCTGTTGTCAGATCGAGGACTGTAGACTATTGTGTTTGCTAAAAAAGTCTGCGTATCCGAAACTACACTTTTGTACACGAATATTTGGGGATGAAAAAGTTTTTGCATCGTGGATTTCCAAACGTATTCTTTGAGGATTGTCATAGCCGATGAGATTTAGGTGTTTCATTAGGATTCATACTGGCTCTTCACATTCGAAGAAGGAGAAGTTCAGTCATGATCCGGAAAGTTGTTGGCGACTGTTTTATGGCAAAGAAATTAAGTTTTTTAAATATGTCCACAAAAAAGGGTTTACAATTAATAGAGAGGTTTACAGAAAGACTCTCCAAAATTTTAAGGACACCATTAGAGAACGTTCGAATTCATAGAGGAGCAAAACCTAGCTGTTATTCGACCACCGTAGGCTTTACAAGATTCGCACAGTTCACGCCATTACCGAAAGCACCGAGTTTAAACGTCCAACTTATAGACCCCATTTAACGCCCTACGACGCCGTACGGAACACTTATTAGGTCACCTCGGTGTCTGTCCGTCTGTCTGTCCGTTTGTCTGTCTATCCGTCTGTCACACGGCTTAGAAACTATTTGACGTAGAACGTTGAAATCTGGTACTAATATAGAAATCGATGACGATTTAAACGTGATTCAAATAAATAGTATTCCTTGTGAAATTGCCGTAAAATGAAGTGTAAGTGGTTTCTACGTCCTAGAAAATTAAAGCAGGCGATTACCATTAATACATAAGGACTGTATCGAATATAATCCGAAAAATTCAAATACACTTGAACAATTTATGAAAAATCATTTATTTTTGTTTATTTAGGAAAGTCAGTTCTTTAAAATTGTTATAGTTGTCATCGGTCCTAGTAGTTGTAGTTTATCAATACCGCTTAAGAGTCTAGTTCAGAGATTTTATTATCGAAACGTCATACATCACAACAATCCTTCTTTGGCACATGTTTGTCAGATAAGAAGTAAGAGAGAAAGAAAGGAAAATAATCTAATTTTACTTTTATTCGAGCCTGAGAGTTTTGGATCCATTTTTCCTTTTATGTAACTTAAAATGGAACAATTCAAAAACAGGAAAATATTTACGTTAATATAAAATTTAAAAAGAAATTAGGCAAATAGTACCCTGGTCACAGGTAAATTAATCACTTTAAGATATATAAAAGCATCATCTTTACATAAAAAACGCCTAAGCAATTTGGCAACGTAGTCATAAAGCGCTCGTGACCTTATCTGTCAAACGGAAGACCAAAGGAAAACAGCGTAGACAAGTTATTTACATAATAATTAATTTTACGTAAATATTCTAGTTAGAAGTTTTGTATTACCATTTGCACACTCTGAGGGTATAAAAATTATATTCTTATAGAATACGAAAAACACAAAGTTTAGATTTCATTAACTTGTGGTGCTATTATATAATCCACTAAAGTTAGAACCATAGTTTATATTTTTCGCTAAAAACTGAATGAAAAATGGATCTAATTTTTTTTTTAAACTTTCTATAAATTTCTTTCAGTTTTCAAGAAAAAAAAATACTTTATAGTTTTAACCCTGGTAGATCATACGTCCCCATAAATTCAAGCGACCTAAATTTTGAATTTTTCTTTTTGTTAGAAAACATTCTAAAAAATATAATTAGTGTTCCGCAGGGAACAGTTATAAGATGACTTCGGTGTCTGTCTGTCCGTCTGTCTGTCTGTCGCACCCGATTTTCTCCGAAACTATTTGTCATAGAAAGTTGAAATTTGGTAATAATGTAGGAACTGATGGCCTCATCAGAGCCGTGTAGTTTTGAAAGTTAAATTTTGACTTAAGGGGTTAGTTTTGGGGGGTGAATTCAGATGTGAAAGAAAATTTTTTTACTAGGTCATCGAACTTGTGAAAACACGAGTAATATATATATATATATATATATATATATATATATATATATATATATATATATATATATATATATATATATAATGTAATACTTGCGTACCCTTTTCTTTGTATTATTTTTAAAAAATCGCGAAAAATCGCTGTCTCAAAAAGTACTGATCAAAAAATTTTGAAAAAACTCTGGAATATTATTCACGGGGTGTAGATTGAACGAAAATTATCACGAGTGCATTACCTTTTAATAATTTATCTGGTATATAAAAAACCAAAAATTTCAAGGTCATCAGTTTTCAGTAAAGATTGGAAACAAACTTTGTTGAAAACTTATTTGGGGTGTGTTCCGTACGGAACACTTATAAGATCACTTCGGTGTCTGTCTGTCTGTTTGTCACACCCGATTTTCTCCGAAATTATTCGACATGGAAAGTTGAAATTTGGTAATAATATAGGAATTGATGGCCTCATCAGAGCCATGTAGTTTTGAGAGTTAAATTTTCACTTAAGGGGTTAGTTTTGGGGGGTGATATCGGAAGTGAAAAAAAAATTTTTTTACTAGGTCATCGAGTGTCAAATGAAAGCTTGTGAAAACACGAGTAATATATATATATATATATATATATATATATATATATATATATATATATATATATATATAAAGTAATAATACTTTCGCACACTTTTCTTTGTATTATTTTTAAAAAATCGCTAAAAATCGCTGTCCCCCGCCTTATCTCGAAAAGTACTTATCAAAAAATTTTGAAAAAATTCTGGAATATTCTCCACAGGGTGTAGATTGAACGAAAATTATCACGAGTGCATTACCTTTAATAATTTATCTGATATATAAAAAAAAAAAAATTCAAGGTCATCAGATTTTAGTAAAGGAAACAAACTTTGTTGAAAACTCATTTGGGGTGTGTTTTGTAAAATCACTGATCATTTTATACCTCTGTAACAAATTTTTTTTTATTTTAAAAGCAATCAACGTACGAAACACTAATTGCGCAAGTTCAACTTGCACTTGACCGGTTATTTTTATTAGTGTTCCGTACGGAACACTTATAAGATCACTTCGGTGTCTGTCTGTCTGTCTGTCTGTCACACCCGATTTTCTCCGAAACTATTTGACATAGAAAGGTGAAATTTGGTAATAATATAGGAATTGATGGCCTCATCAGAGCCATGTAGTTTTGAGAATTAAATTTTGACTTAAGGGGTTAGTTTTGGGGGGTGAAGTCGGAAGCGAAAAAAAAATTTTTTTACTAGGTCATCGAGTGTGGTGTCAAATGAAAGCTTGCGAAAACACGAGTAAAAAATATATATATAATATTATACTTGCGCGCACTTTTCTTTGTATTATTTTTAAAAATTCGCGAAAAATCGCTGTCCCGGGCCTTATCTCGAAAAGTACTTATCAAAAAATTTCGAAAAATTCTGGAATATTCTCCACGGGGTGTAGATTGAACGAAAATTATCACGAGTGCATTACCTTTAATAATTTATATGGTATATAAAAAAAAACAAAAATTTCAAGGTCATCAGATTTCAGTAAAGATTGGAAACAAACTTTGTTGAAAACTCATTTGGGGTGTGTTTTATGAAGTCACTGATCATTTTATACCACCGTAACATAATTTTGACTTAAGGGTTCGTTTTGAGGGGTGAAATCGGAAGTGAAAAAAATTTTTTTTTACTAGGTCATCGAGTGTGATGTCCAATGAAAGCTTGTGAAAACACGAGTAAATATATATATATATATATATATATATATATATATATATATATATATATATATATATATATATATACTCGTATATAATGTAATACTTGCGCACACTTTTCTTTGTACTACTTTTAAATAATCGCTGTCCCCTACCTTATCTCGAAAAGTACTGATCAAAAAGTTTTGAAAAAATTCTGGAATATTCTCCACGGGGTATAGATTGAACGAAAATTATCACGAGTGCATTACCTTTAATAATTTATTTGGTATATAAAAAAAAACAAAATTTCAAGGTCACCAGTTTTCAGTAAAGATTGGAAACAACCTTTGTTGAAAACTCATTTGAGGTGTGTTTTGTGAAGTCACTGATCATTTTATACCACCCTAACAAAATTTTTTATTTTAAAAACAATCAACGTACGGAACACTAATTGTGCAAGTTCAACTTGCACTTGACCGGTTTATTTTAAAAGCAATCAACGTACGGAACATTAATTGTGCAAGTTCAACTTGCACTTGACCGGTTATTTTTGAATTTCACGGCATCATTTGGACGACGTTGCCACGGACTTTAGTCTGCCACAACTACCAGTCAAGCCAAATATACTTAAATAATAAATAAGTGTATCGACCTGTGGAATTGGAGCCCGACACATTCGGCACCGTAAGCATATCATAAAGCTAGAGTCGCCACACATACATACACGAGTAAAATATATATATTTTACTCGTGTTTTCACAAGCTTTCATTTGTCACCACACTCGATGACTTAGTAAAAAAAATTGTTTTCCACTTCCGATTTCCTCCCCCAATACTAACCCCTTAGGTCAAAATTTAACTTTTAAACCTACACGGTTCTGATGAAGCTATCAATTCCTATATTATTACCAAATTTCAACTTTCTATAATAAATAGTTTCGGATAAAATCGGGTGTGACTGACAGACAGACAGACACCGAAGTCATTTTCTTATAAGCGTTCCGCACGGAACACTAAAAAGGTTGTTATATATATTAAAAAACCGGTCAAGTGCAAGTTGAACTTGCACAATTAGTGTTCCGTACGTTGATTGTTTTTAAAATAAAAATTTTTGTTAGGATGGTATAAAATGATCAGTGACTTCACAAAACACACCCCAAATGAGTTTTCAACAAAGTTTGTTTCCAATCTTTACTGAAAACTGGTGACCTTGAAATTTTGTTTTTTTTTATATACCAAATAAATTATTAAAGGTAATGCACTCGTGATAATTTTCGTTCAATCTATACCCCGTGGAGAATATTCCAGAATTCTTTCAAAATTTTTTGTTCAGTACTTTTCGAGATAAGGTAGGGGACAGCGATTTTTCGCTATTTTTTAAAAGTAATACGAAGAAAAGTGTGCGCAAGTATTACATTATATATATATTTTTTACTCGTGTTTTCACAAGCTTTCATTTGACACCACACTCGATGACCTAGTAAAAAATTTTTTTTTTTCACTTCCGATTTCACCCCTCAAAACGAACCCCTTAAGTCAAAATTTATGTTACGGTGGTATAAAATGATTAGTGACTTCACAAAACAAACCCCAAATGAGTTTTCAACAAAGTTTGTTTCCAATCTTTACTGAAATCTGATGACCTTGAAATTTTTGTTTTTTTTTATGTACCATATAAATTATTAAAGGTAATGCACTCGTGATAATTTTCGTTCAATCTACACCCCGTGGAGAATATTCCAGAATTTTTTCGAAATTTTTTGATTAGTACTTTTCGAGATAAGGCCCGGGACAGCGATTTTTCGCGAATTTTTAAAAATAATACAAAGAAAAGTGCGCGCAAGTATAATATTATATTTATATTTTTTTTACTCGTGGTTTCACAAGCTTCCATTTGACACCACACTCGATGACCTAGTAAAAAAAATTTTTTTTCACTTCCGACTTCACCCCCCAAAACTAACCCCTTAAGTCAAAATTTAATTCTCAAAACTACATGGCTCTGATGAGGCCATCAATTCGTATATTATTACCAAATTTCACCTTTCTATGTCAAATAGTTTCGGAGAAAATCGGGTGTGTGACAGACAGACAGACAGACAGACAGACACCGAAGTGATCTTATAAGTGTTCCGTACGGAACACTAAAAATGATTGAAATATCTGAAAAAATCATTGTTTTGCAATTTTGCTACGATAGAGGGAAGAAAGCTGCGTAGGCTAATAAAGAAATTTGTGCTGTTTACCACCAAGATACTTAGTGAAAATCAACAGCCAAAAGATTGTTTGCTCGCTTTCGTTCTAGACATTTTGGTGTTAAAGATGCACCTCGGTCGGACAATCACCGAAAAAGTAGATGAAATCTTGGAAAATGTTGAGCAATATCGGCGCATAAGCAGTTATGACTTCTCTGGGGAAGCAAATATCAATCATCAGATAGTTAAACCATTCAAATAAGGCTGGATATAAAAAGAAGCTCGATGCTTGGCTGTCATATGATTTACCGGTGAAAAATGTTATTAACCCAATTACCATCTGCAAAACTTTGTTGAAACGGAACGAAAGCGGTCCTTTTTAAAATATCTCATTATGGGCGATGAAAAATGGATTATGTACTCGTACAACAATAATATGCCAAAAAGATCGTGGTCGAAGCGTGTAGAACCAGCGCATTACAATTAATTGTATATCATAAGGTTCTACTATCTGGCTAAATGATCGATTCTGATCTCTACTACCAACAAATAACTAGATAGCAACGAACAATTAAGACAAAGCGGAATTAATCAATAGAAAAGGCGTCGTCTTCCATTATATGCTCTCCAGATCACATATATCTTTGACGACGCGGCAAAAAGTAAGAGAGCTTGGCTGGTAATTCTAGATGCACTCACCCTACAGTCCAGACCTTGAACCATCAGAGTATCATTTGTTTCCGTCTATACACTCTTTTAATGGTATAAAGTTGCCTCGAAAGTCTTGTGAAAATCACTTGGTTCGTTTCCTTCCTAAAAAAATCTGTAAAGTTTTACAATGATGAGATAATGCTTTTAGTAAAAAAAGGCAAGAGGTCATCGATCAAAACAGCACATATTTGATCTTATAAACTGCATTTAAAATACAAAAAGAACTATGGGAATATTAATTGAAAAAAGCATCGTTATTTTTCGACAACTTAACATATTCACTGGTAAATACATTTTTCCAGAAATTACAAACTAGCAAGTTCGATGCCCGCCGAAAATTCAAAATGGCGATATTGTTCGTCAGAGCAATGGTGCGAATCCAAAGGCTGCGCTTTACACCGGAACCATTATCACTAGAAACTGCCAGAACTGATCCTTACAGACTTAAGATACTTAGAAAGGTATGTTTTTAAATTAATAATATAAAATTAACGGTATTTAATAACTGCTTTTTCGGAATAACTAGCGATAGTGAACGTCAACCTTATGTACATACATACCAATACCAACATATAGTAATAATAATAGGACCACTTTTACTTTCATGAGTAGTAAATAGTGAAATGAACTCCTTTTATACTAAAAGGAATATAAATGTAGGTTTAGGTTAGTAAGAAGGGCTTTTCAAAATGTTTCCTGTTCGCCAAGTGTTATATATCTTTTTAATCGAGGAATCTGAAGATTGTGTTGTTTTATAATTTCCAATTTTAATAGAAGTAGTATGTAGAGCAGGGGTGCTCAAACTTGAACTGCCGACGATCTACCTCAATATTGTTAAACTACGATCGATCGACTCTGAGAGGCTGCAAGTAAGTGTGATGCAGGATTGTCGTCTAGGTAGGGTGTATCGTGGCATAGATATTAGTTTTCCGCACAATATGCATTTTTTTAGTCAAGGTAAGTGTAGGTCTGCTCTAAAATGTCAATGAAAAAACTCATAATTATTCAAAATTGCGAGTTTATTGGTTCTTACAAAACAAACGAGTTCTAGTGTCTAAACTTAACTAAAGAGTGACTTTGGATGTTGAAGCGTGGCACTGCATGTCCTCAGCATACTTTTCATAAGATGGTACGTAATTACCGAGTGCTAATCGCAAGCATGATGACATATGTTCGTCAGTTAGTCGAGTGCGATATTTTGACTTAATTATCTTCATTTCAGAAAATGCAGACTCGCACAAGTAAGTTGACCCAAACATTGCCGTCAGTTGAAGGGCGATTTGCCTTAGATTCGGATATTTATCTTCAGATATAAAACACCAGAATTTTGTATCAGATGCTGTGGCTTTGAGATGTATATCTGATATAATCTGCACTAACTCATTTTCAACAGAACATGAGTCCATGTTAAACTGACTTGCTATTTTAGTAGCTAATTCCTCAATGTTTTTACACGAAAAAGGATAACTCATAAATGTAAATATTTGCCAATTTACTGAAATCATAAAAATGTATTTCGAATTGGCCCAAAATATTTGATAATTCTGCCTCATAAATATCATAATTCAACTGAGGAATCCTTGCTTTCAAAGACGGAAAATTTTTCAGATCCTTTCTTTTCAGTTGATTTATCATAAGTTGCAATTTACTTTTGAATGCGTTTATTGCGCTAATCATCTCAATAATAGTTTTTCCTTTACCTTGAAGCTCCAAATTAATGGTGTTTAAATGCATTGTGATGTCTGTCAAATATGCCAAATCAGTCAGCCATTTTCCATTTTTCACCATCTGAGTGTCATCACCTCTTTCGTCCAGAAAAGCTGTTATTTCGGGCAATAATTGTTGAAACCTTTCTAGGAATTTTCCGGGACTCAACCACCTGACGTCCGTGTGAAGAACTAAATCAGTGTGTTCAGCTGGCTCACTATCTTCCAACTGCAATTTAAAGAGCCGTCGTTGCAAGCTACGTGCACGGATAGAATTCACACACATTCATTTTTATTGCAATGCCCATAATCTCCTCCATGTTTAGAACTTCTGAACACAAAACTTGTTGATGTATAATGCAATGGAAGGAGAAAAATGAAGGGAAATCATCATTAGCTCGACACAATGTCACAAAACCGTTTTCGTTTCCAGTCATTGCTGGTGCTCCCTCGGTTGTAATGCACACTAGTTTATATATTGGTAGCTTGTAGTTTGTTACAAAATTGAAGAAAACGTCATATATATCTTCGCCACGGGCCTTTCCTTTCAGAGGAATCATTGTCAAAAACTCTTCCTTCCTAGCCGACATGTCATTGAATACCATTCGAATAAAAATACACAGCTGGGCAGTGTCTGTCATATCGGTGGATTCGTCCAACTGTAAAGAAAAGTACATTCCATGATATCATGTTTTAGTTTATCTGCCATGTCCTGTCTCATGACTTCAACACGCCTTGTGACAGTCGGACCAGATAACTGAAGTTCTCTAATAGCAGACATAATCTCTGTTTTATTTTTAAAATCTCCAAATAAAGTCTCACCCGCTTCAATAAATGCTTCCTTCACAACCAATCCATCATCAAATGGTTTCTTGTGTTTCGCCAATATATGAGATATTTTAAATGACGCGATCGTTGCAGCTTTTGATTGTTTGGCTGGTCTTGTGAACATGGTTTGTTCTTTTTTCAAACAAGTTATCAAATCACGTACTTTTCGTTTTCTTAATTCACTCTGTGACGGAAAATCCTTTTCATAGTTTTTATGAACCGTTTTATGATGCCTCTCTAAGTTCCCACGCTTAGGTATTGCAACTGACGCACGGCAAATGAGAAATGCACTTATCCTTTACCATACAAAAGAAAAATTCTTCCTCCCAATCTTTATTAAAATGATAAGTTTTACTTTTCTTCGTCGCACTCATTTTGGACTATTTATTAATAAACTTTGTATCGATGTTTCGCCTTCAAGTTACAACTTAGACTGACTCCTATTCCTGCAGGCGCAACATTTATATCGGCGCGATCGAAGTCTCGAATGTTCCCGTCAAACACGCCGCCCGAAGTTTCTAGAAAAATCGGCAGGAATCAAAAATGCTGCTTTTCTTTGACAAGTACCGCGCGTTCCTTTGATAAAGCCGTCTTTTGCCGCTAACAGGGGGTTATTACGATAAAAGAAAGTGATGAGGGGGTTATTCTGGCCTAATTGTGGATCGAATAAATTTTAGTAGTTTATTCATTACATTTTGTTTCAGTTACCTAAAACAAAATCTGTGAATAGTTCTATATCGGAATTTTTTTCTCGAGATCCACTCAAAAAGCACTCGCGATCGACCGTTTGAGCACCCCTGATGTAGAGGGATATCAGATTTGAGTTGTGAATATCAGATTTCCTTCTTCCGCCCAACTTATTTTAGTTTTAATATATTACTATAAAGTAGCTGTCACTTAAATTGTCAACCTTTAGTGGTTGAATTAAGTTATTTTTTAGTGCGAAAAGCCAAATTTAGTATTTATTTTAAAACTACATTTTTTGAAAGGCAAATGCTAGGTGAATTACTTCATCAAGTTTTTTACACCACTATTGATTTTGACACTTGAAAATGTTACGAAAATAAATGTTTCGTAACCTGATTGGTTCTCTGCAGATAAAATGCTACCCACGAGATAGACAATACAAAATTTTAAAAATGAGTCGTTCTTTTCGGAACTATTTATAATGAAAACGAATTTAATTAAAAAATGAAATGACACTGGAACAATTTTGAATATAGTATAAATAATAAACAAAAACTGATATTTTTGTATTTTTTTTAGATCGTCGATGGCTGTGCGTTCCGAGTCTACGGTCATTGGGTGAAAAAAGGCGAAGGACAAAACCGAGCCGCTTTGTTCGAAAACAGTCCCAAAACCGACTTGAAACATATATATCTTGCGAATCTTAGTCGATAATGATAGTAGAAAAATGTTGTTTTAGTTAGTTTTGATTTTTTAAATTATTTTATTAGTTTAGAATAGAATAGTGGTCTCCAAATCATTTAGAGAAAAAATATTTTAAAGCAATAATGAGGGATTATTTTTAACTTTCAACTCTCCACGTTTAACTGTGATATTGTTTTAATATTAGTGGTTCGGTTAGCCGATTATTCGTTAACGTTAACGAAGAACATTCAATAAAATACGTAGTGGTCACAGCCTACTGGCATATCTCATCCAAACCTGGAGATCAGATGCAGCATTTTCTCGTATCGTTAGAGATAAAGAGATGTACGCTTTAATGCTTCTCGTTTTCTTTTTAATGGAGGACCGTATACGAAGTTACCACATCGTGGCAGTATTTAAGCGTGCAAGTTGTATCCGGCCAGGAATGCCGTAGTTTTTATTTAATCTTCAGTAAAACAATTGGTTTACAATGAGCTGTTAAATATTAAAATTCAATTTTTTTCGTGTGTTTTTTTAAAGCTATCAACTTAGCTATGAAAAACACTTGCAGAGCTTACAAACAATTTATTTTCAACATATAAATTTTCATCTCTGTTTTCATTATCAGTCAACTCCAACAAATTCTTATTTTTGAGGATATCTGCAAGTACGTTAAGTGTTAAGTCATCTTCTGAATCAGATGTAGCAGCCTCAGTTAACTGGTCTTCACTTTGCGTATTTTCATGCTTAAATGCCGCTTTACGGAAGCAATTTTTAACTATTTCCTTCGTTACTTGTTCCCAAGCGGTTTTTGCAAAGTAAACTGCATCCAGCGGCGTAACTTTCTTAATTAACTCAAAAGCTGTACCAGTAGTTTCAATGGTTACTATCAGGTGTTTAATATTAGACTTCGGCAATAAATTTTAAAATTTTTTATAAAACCCTGCTCAAGTGGTTGACAATCTGATGTACAGTTAGTGGGCAGAAACAAGATTTTTATATTTTTTTAAGCAGTCGTCTTTTGAATGAGATCCTGCATTGTCTAAAAATAACAAAATTTTTCTTTCATCATTTTCCAATCAGAATCTTGCAACCACTCTGTTATAATTTCTCCTGTCATCCAAGCTTTTTTATTATATTTCCAAGTTACAGGCAGGTTGTTTATGTTAATATTTTTAAATGCTCTGGGTTTAGGTGCCTTACCAATGACTAAGAGTTTTTTTTTCTCCTGTCATATTTGCACAGTGCAAAATTGTAAACCTCTCTTTGGGGTATTTACCACAAACACATTTGTCCTAAAATACAGGCCTATCTCATCGTCATTATATCCCTTAATTAAAGAAGGACATTTTTCCTAGAATGATGAAACAGCTTCAGCAATAACCGATGCTCCTTCTCCTGAAATAGCTTTAAAACTTGTGTTGTGGCGGATTTTAAATTTATTAAGCCAACCAGAAGAAGTACTGAATGTAGAATGTCTCAGAGACTCGGCTATTTCTTGTGCTTTGCATCGTAGTAGTGGACCAATAAGTTTTTTATATTTTTGTTACGACAAACCTACTGATATTCTCACTCCTTTTATCCATTCTTTGAATTGATATGAAAAGAAAATCAACGCACTAATTCCAGAAGACCTTATCAAAAAAAAAATAATTCATGTGCATACCTGTCAAAGGAATCCCTTTATGGCGAGCTGCTTTAAATCAGTTGTAACACAACTTGTCAATTTTGGTACCATCACCATTCAAAAAGCTTCTTTTTTCATTCAAATTGTTGTTCGACATCCACTGATTTAGAAGGATTTCTTTATGTTGATATTGAAACAATTGGATAAGTCCCTTACATTTAAATTTTCCTTATTGTGAACTTCAACAATCTCAATTTTTTATTTAAGCGTGAGAATTTTTCTATTTGGAGCCATTTCTACAATCAATGTGTCGCCCACTTTTTTTCTTTTTCGCATAGGCTTCAGCCTAATATTAAATCTCTCGGGGAAGTCCCTCAGTGAAGGCAGGCAGCGACGTTGGCGCGCGGCGCGATTGATAAACGCAACGGCGATACTCGCCACAGGAAAATGAGACAAGGCTTTTATTTTTTATTGTTTTTTGTCTGGTTAAGAGAACATTTTTTTGTGTCCGCGTCCGTTCAAGAGAATGTCCGTCCAAGAGGGAATTAACACAATGCCAATTATATGAGAGTCGGTCGGGACCATGAGAAACTGTCCGTTCAAGGGAGGTATCCGTATAAGAAGGGGTCCGCGAAGGGGAATTTCACTTGACATCAATACGATTATTTCAGCGTTTTTCGAGTTGTTTCATTCCAAGCAAAAGAAATTCTTTTAGCTACTCAAAAAATGACGCAACAATGGTTTTTAACACATCATCTGAAAAAATGTTGGGCTCCTTAGATATTTCTTCACATGTTTGATCGAAAAGAAATCGCAGGGCGCTAAATCAATTTATAGCATCGATTTAGTTTTTCTCTAATAGCCAGCCTCAGTTACTACTACTTAAAAGAAAATACCCCCTCCTAATAAGAGGAGGAGGGGGTTAGAGTAGTTCCTCATAATATCCTCTTATGGGTTTTTTCATGGTTTTCGAAGTATGTATTTTTTAAATTATGTAAAATCCTTGGAAACTATATTAACGATTTAATATTTTCAGCAATGAACAATCGTTAGTGAGTCATATTCCTTTCACTGCACAACTTGAATGTAATGAGGTAGATCGTACGCTTCGTCTACACTATGTATAGACAACTGGAGACGTGTCATCATCATCGTTACAAAGCGAGCCGGGTATGCATTTGTAACGCGATGTCTGGTGTGCACAATACAATTTCGTGTTAATTAGTGATTAAACAAAATAAGTGCAATATAATAGCGTCTGTGTACTGTCTACGCGTCCGTTGTGGACAGTACGTCATATGTTAATTACATCCATCATTTGTGCCGTATACTCCCAGGGGAATCATTGAAATGCTCTTGGCGGTTGATTCGCACAGTGTTCTTAGGTAAGATGCGAGTGTACGATTTAAATAGTCATACCAAGAGGCCACTTTTTAGTGTACGTGTATACCTGCTAGTGACATTCTAGATTACATTTTAGACAGTTTTTAGTTTCAAGTTTGAATAAGATATTTTCCTAATAAAAACGCATAGAGGATGTTGTTTAATAGATCGGACAGCATAGTGATAGTCCCAACGAAAGCTCTCTCAAGTAGTTCTACAACAAATAACTGCCATAAAAAAAAAGAGAAAAGCAAGAACATGAACCAGTATTTTCTAAGGGAAGTCTGTTGTAGAGCACGTTAAAATTTTATTTTCTAGCACCAAAGCTACTTCGGCCAGGTTTTTTAACGGAACAGCACTTTCTTTTTGGGGCAGAATTTATCAATAAGAATTCAACGATATGAGATTTGCAAGATGACACATCACAGTCTTGGTATATATTCTTGAAGAT
>CM032448.1:4322574-4323829 GCA_019049505.1 Pachyrhynchus sulphureomaculatus
TATATATATATATATATATATATATATATATATATATATATATAATGAAGTTTGCAATTGGCTATTGATAGATAAAATCCATTATTGATTCGACCATTTGTTTATTAAAACCCTTCATAATTATAAAGCTTTCATTAAAATAGTGTATTTATATGATAAGACCAAATATGAGAAAATATAAACTTGAATGCATAAATGTAGTTTGAGTTATCACTTTCCATGCTACTGGACTTATTGTTTTTATGAAAAAAATCACGATTCGATAGTTTTGCTTTTTTTCACATTTCCGGCCGTTTGTCTGTCAGTTTGTTAGTAAGAAAACCCTTGAACCAAATAAAATAAGAACGTATATATATATATATATATATATATATATATATATATATATATATATATATATATATATATATATATATATATATATATATATATATATATATATATATATATATATATATATATATATATATATATATATATATATATATATATATATATATATATATATATATATATATATATATATATATATATATATATATATATATATATATATATATATATATATATATATATATATATATATATATATATATATATATATATATATATATATATATATATATATATATATATATATATATATATATATATATATATATATATATATATATATATATATATATATATATATATATATATATATATATATATATATATATATATATATATATATATATATATATATATATATATATATATATATATATATATATAATATATATATATATATATATATATATATATATATATATATATATATATATATATATATAAATATATGTTTTTGTGGTCTTCTACCGTCCAGCTCTTTCATCATTTCATATACCGTTTTTTTAGCTTACTTATTCCTGATTTCTTAGCTATTTTAATGGCCACTCCCACATAAAAGTTCACAACAGCAGCTTTAATTTAATTTAATAAATAATATAATGTATCATCTGTGACAGCATGTCAATATTTAATTTTTAGTTTAATTTAATAAATAATATAATGTATCACCAGTAATATCTATTTTTCTCCACCTTCCCCTATACACAGTGGTTGGTAGTAAATATACTAGATGACTCTGTTGGTATTAAAATTGATATTAATTAATTAATAAGCAGGTACCATTTTTATTAAATGGTGAGAGCGCAGTTAATTCTTGACACCATGAAATGGTGAGAACGCGTTTGTTGAACCTAGAGATATA
>CM032448.1:4323929-4328929 GCA_019049505.1 Pachyrhynchus sulphureomaculatus
TTTTTAATAATTAAAATATCTAGAAGTGGCAGTTGTCCTTTGTTCTCAATTTCGTGAGTAAATTTAATTGAATCAATTTTTTTTTTTTGCACCAAAAATCGCGAAAACATCATCCACATACCTATACCATACCCTTGAAAATTCCTTATAATCCCCTCTACTAGCTACTTGACAGGAACTGATGGCCTAGCCTATGCCATTAATCCCGCCTGAGTAATTCATGTGTTAGGCTAAGTATAAATAGGGCAGATTTGTAGTTTGGCTTTAGTCAATCATCGCTCCTGATGAAGCTAACATAGTTAGCGAGACGCGCGTCGACTGCAAAAACAAAGTGTTTGGTGTTAGTGGATAATACTGAGTAGTGTCATTGCGTCAAAGATTCCACATTTCCAACAAAATACATAATTTGGGACAAACTTTTCCATAACAAATTTTAACCCTAAGGTTTTTTGGAAATATAACGAGGTCACTCACCCTTAATAATACATAATTTAATAATAAGTTAACAACTGTATAAAAACGTGTTTCCATTAGTTGATTAAAATCAATGTTTATCCACTCTATATTGTTATATTAGGTTTAATGGATTTGTTTTGGCGCTGATTTGTAAACTTGGCCCCGACAAAATTGCCACTTTGTTTAGGAGTTTGAAAATCGTAAAAGTTGTTGATCGTTTTTTTTGATTTATTACCTGTCCAACAAACAATAAAGTAAAAAAACTGAACTTGACAAGTGACTCATTTTAATACAATTACATCTTTGATTGTGTTAGCCGATACTTGTTGGAAATTCATAGTAAAATTATATAAAAACAACACTATGTTTTAATTTCCAATATATTTAAAGTCACTTGAGAATTGTTACACCATACAATGGCTTCTTCAGAAGTAAATAAGAAAGAAAAATATTTGGTAGTAATCCTGGTTAAATAGTGCTTAAAACTATCCTGAATTACCTAAGATTATGCTAATCATTTTATTATATTATTTACAGACAGAATTATTTTAAGAATGCAAATCTGTGGTACTATTTCCGAGAACTAATAAAGATGGGTGAATGGATTAAGTCTAGCTGTTCGTTTGATAATTGATTGGAGTTTTTCCGTTTGTTAATTTCAAGACATTCAAGCAAATTTGATTTTTTTAGATTTATTTTCTACATGTAGGATCTTTAACGTATCATCAAAATTATGGGATTCGTTTATTATATGGGTTGCGTAATGTGAATTTTTCTTATTTTTTAAATAACTATGTTTGTGTTCTTTAATGCGAGTTTCAAAAGATCTACCAGTTTGTCCAACGTAGGTTTTAGTACAAGATCCACAATTTAATAGATAAACTCCCGATTTTAAGGATTTCTTAGATTTGGTTCATCAAAACGCGGTAAGCAAAATTATTGTTTACTGGTATAGATATGTTGACGATATCATTGCCTGTTTCACGGGAACAGATAGACAACTAACAATCCTCCTTAACTTCCTAAATAATTTACATCCTAATATTAAATTTACCATAGAATTAGAAACCAATAACTCTATAAATTTCTTAGACATATCTATATCAAAAGTGAACAATAAGCACGATTTCTCGATTTTTCACAAACCTTCGCATACTGATACAGTCATACATAATAGTTCATCCCACCCTTATCCTTACAAAATGGCAGCTTTTAACTCTTTCATACATAGATTGTTACATATCCCTATGACTAAAACTAATTTTAACAAAGAATTCAACATAATCAAACAGATAGTAATTAATAATGGATATGACCCCAACTTTATAGATAATGTCTTGAATAAAAAATCCTTTAAACAAGCAATCTCTCTAATTTATCCCACAATTAATGACAAAAAAGGAAAATTTAGAACACTCACATACACAGGGAAAATAACTAGAACAATTTCCAAACATGTAATAAAAAGAACAATAAAATAGCATTTAAAACCAGTTATTCCTTGGGAAGTATAATTTTGAATAACAAAACCAAATCTAAGAAATCCTTAAAATCAGGAGTTTATCTATTAAATTGTGGATCTTGTACTAAAACCTACGTTGGACAAACTGGTAGATCTTTTGAAACTCGCATTAAAGAACATAAACATAGTTATTTAAAAAATAAGAACAATTCACATTACGCAACCCATATAATAAACGAATCCCATAATTTTGATGATACGTTAAAAATCCTACATGTAGAAAGTAAATCAAAAAATTAAATTTGCTTGAATGTCTTGAAATTAACAAACGGAAAAACTCCAATTAATTATTAAACGAACAGGTAGACTTAAACCATTCACCCTTACTTAATCGTTATTAGTTCTCGGAAATAGTACCACAGATTTGCATTCTTAAAATAATTCTGTCTGTAAATCATATAATAAAATGATTAGCATAATCTTAGATAATTAAGGATAGTTTTAAGAACTATATAACCAGGATTACTATCAAATATTTTTCTTTCTTATTTACTTCTGAAGAAGCCATTGTATGGTGAAACAATTGTCAAGTGACTTTAAATACATTGGAAATTAAAACATAGTGTTGTTTTTTATATAATTTTCTATACGTAGTTTAAATGATTATATTATTTATTTTAGATGATATAGATTTTAGTGAGTTTGAGCAGGTTACTACGTAAATAACTTTAACATATATTTTTTGTTTTGATACATACGTATATGTGGGTGGGTGCCAAAGTTGTTTTTATTGGAGAGAAAAATGTAACAAGTATTTTTAACGAACTAATAAGATGAAAAAGCTAATTATCTCCCTTCTTGGAAAAAATAAGGTTTCAAATTTTTTATAGCATGAGTAGTGTAGGCTGCGAATATTACGACATTATTTGCGAAAGAGAACTAACCAATATTACTTACAAATACAAGAACCGATCAATTTAAATATAAAAAGTTGAGATCAGTCACGTTTCGTCATTGGCGCAAAATTTTTGATTATTTTCACGATTCATTTACGGCTTATTTTCCAGTTTTGTAGCTTTGTCAACGCCAATTGTCTTCTTTCATTTAAACACTAAAAAACCAGTTCACAGAAAGTATTTTGATCAAGTGAATCATTTATATTAATTTGTATTTATACATATATGTGTATATATATATATATATATATATATATATATATATATATATATATATATATATATATGTTACAATAGCGGTTTTCACGGATGGTGGAATGTAATACATTAAAATTCCAGGTTTCAATCCGTTCGTCTAACAATGAATTTGCATGTCGTTTCACCAAAATCATATTTGGCATTTTCATGTGCTCTTGCTGCTTGATACTGTGATCTTGCTGCTGCTGCCGCTCGAAGCTAACTTAGTTTTATTGTTATATATTTCGACACACATTTTTTAAAATTCAGAATTGGATTTTAACTTGTCAGTATTTAAGATTTTAATTACTTTTGTGACAATAAGCTGGTAAGAGAGCACCTAGCTTTGAAGAAACAACTTATACCTTGTAAGAGAAGTAGTTGGTATACTGGCGCCCAACGAAGAGTGAGTCATTTATATTTATTTCAATAACAAAAATGATAAGAAAAAAAAATAATATATATATATATATATATATATATATATATATATATATATATATATATAAGAAAGAGGAAGGACAGTAACACAACAATACATAGAAGGTCTTTCCCAGTCCTTGTCTTCTCTTTTTAAAAATACAAACATTAAGATTGCTAATTACAACATGAAAAGAATGAATTGTTTTTATACCAATTTAGAAGATAAAACCGATACTTTACAAAAATCTAATATAATCTACGGCATTCCATGTCAATGTGGTTTGGTCTACGTTGGTCAAACTTCACAAAAGCTCTCTAAGAGATTAGCGTTACTCAAAAGTGATAGTAAACACAAACCTAACGCAACTAGCTTGAGCTTATACGTAAATAATAGATATCACAGAGTACAATATAACAACAGCTTCGTTCTGGATGTTGAGACTAATTACTTCAGAAGAAGTTTCTTGGAAATGTGTTACATAAAAACTTGTAAAAATAATCTCAATTCCAAAAAAGACATAGAAGGATTGCGCTCCATGTATACCTATTTACTAATACAAAACCATACCAAACCAATGAAAAAGAACGATTTGTATGAAAAAATTAGTTTTCAGTAAAGTTGACGTTTATTTTTTCTTTCTGTTATTTCTGCTTTTTATTACTAATTACTTTTCTGTGTCTTCTTGTTGAAATTAAAAAAATTAAAAATTAAATATGACAAATAATAAATAACATCCAGTATTAGTATTCTCCTTCAAATATTTTAAACTAGCCTATGAGTCCCTTTGTTATAAAATTAAAGAATTAATATAATTAACAATAAAAAACTCGTCTAATAGTAACATTCCTCAAATTTAAGTCCCTTTGTTATAAAATTAAAACCGAAAAATAAATATCATTATTAATAAATAATTTATCTAATAGTAGCATCTACAAAAAAAAAATTTTACCACATCCCTAACTTTAATGCTTTTATGGTTTTTTGTCGACCTGATGACGACATAGACTACCAACAATATCCAGTTCGGACTCAAATATCACTAAATAAGTTACTAAACGCGACGTCAAAAAATTTTTAAAATGGAGTACCATTTCAACATCATGGTGTTTCTTACAGTTGTGTTCTGTCTAAAAAAGTGTTTTTAATTAATGTTTATTGACAACGGCTCATTTTTAATACTTGTGTAACTCTCTAAGTGTCCTTTTATCATGTCTTTGTAATCATACCTAACTACCTGGCCAACAAAAATGCAAATTTTATTTTCTTCACCAGAGATGAATTAACTGCTGAAATTTTTGTAAGTAATTTTTCATACAGTCTTACAATTCATTGAATCACATTTTAAAAAAGAACGTTTTTGGTTTATTTTCTGTACCTGGTTTGCATTTTTAGAATCCAGAAGAAGCTACCATTAGGCAGCGAAAGCTCGATAACAAAAATAAAAAAGCAGATACTAGAGCCTTCA
>CM032448.1:4331429-4553929 GCA_019049505.1 Pachyrhynchus sulphureomaculatus
CTACTCTCTATTTCTAAAAATATGCCATTTAGTCTTAGATCCGTTTAGAAAATTGGTTTTGAAGAAACATATACTTTACTTTCAGCATGGCATCGTCAGCCTAACATAATATTCCTCTTTATTTATCTCCATAATTTCAAAAATAGATTAATTTAAATAAAATTAATAACATTTAATGTGATTCGATACTTTGAAATAGACTAATACAGATATTTAAAGCAGAGGAAGCTGTTTTAAAATACATCTTTAAACAAATTTATAAAAAAATTACTTAATTAACATATATAATATGCAAAAATTTTATCGGTTCTCGGTTACCGATTTTTTTCAACTGATTAAAAGTTCGCAGAAGTTCATTTTGCTACTATGACTCTATTTCAAGTTATATTTCGTCAGCATTTTGGAATTTTCTAGAAGTTTTTATTAAAAAATATTGAATATGTGTAAACTGTATGCATTTCATTACAAATGGAAATGTTTGTAATTCAGATAATATAATTATTACAATTTTTTTAGAAATTATTGCTCTGCTTTTAACTGGATATAAAATCTAGTAAAGTGCCATTACTGTAGACTGTATGAGAGTACTGGAATGCCTATTTTAAAAAGCCTACCTTAAGACTGTACTGTTCTTGCTTCAAAGCAAGCGTTTAAAATATAAATTCTTATTACACCCAGTCAAACTCTTGGCGTTACGATATATGATGAATAAATTTTTATTGAATAAACGAATATTAACAATTCTGATATTCGCCAGCACCCAATGATTCCGTAAACCAGAAATCATATTAAAACTGTTTGGATGCACAAAAATAGGTATATTTTTCAAAATTTTTATGATTTTGTGATATATTTTTGTATATCTCCATAGATACTTTATCCTCATTATAACACAATATGGAAATTTTATTTTTCGGCCTAGGTTCGCAAAAACTTTTATTTATCTATTTTTAGTGTTCCGTCCGGAACATTTATAAGATCACTTCGGTGTCTGTCCGTCTGTCTGTCCGTCTGTCACACCCGATTTTCTCCGAAACTATTTGTCGTAGAAAGTTGCAATTTGGTAATAATATGGGAATTGATGGCCTCATCACAGCCATGTAGTTTTGAAAGTTAAATTTTGACTTAAGGGGTTAGTTTTGGGGGGTGAAATCGGAAGTGAAAAAAAAATTTTTTTACTAGGTAATCGAGTGTGGTGTCGATTGAAAGCTTGTGAAAACACGAGTAAAAAATATATATATAAATGTAATACTTGCGCGCACTTTTCTTTGTATTATTTTTAAAAAATCACGAAAAATCGCTGTCCACCCGCCTTATCTCGAAAAGTGCTTATCAAAAAATTTTGAAAAAATTCTGGAATATTCTCCACGGGGTGTAGATTGAACGAAAATTATCACGAGTGCATTACCTTTAATAATTTATCTGGTATATAAAAAAAAAGCAAAAATTTCAAGGTCATCAGATTTCAGTAAAAATTGGAAACAAACTTTGTTGAAAACTCATTTGGGGTGTGTTTTGTGAAGTCACTGATCATTTTATACCTCTGTGACAATTTTTTTTATTTGAAAAGCAATCAACGTACGGAACACTAATTGCGCAAGTTCTACTTGCACTAGACCGATTATTTTTTTGTCTTGTTACTTTGAAAACATTGGATATAAGACAACAAATTTCTCGAGTTCCTTCACTTTGTTGACAAAGCACACATGTTCCTAAATTAATGTCTAAATAAGATAATACGAATAAGAAGAAATGAAATTTTTTTTTGAAACAATGATGTTTTGGAAATAATTTAAAATACGATAACCATTAGGAAGCAAATTTTTTTTTATCTAATTGGTGCCCTTAGCAACATTTTAATAAGGTGTTTTGTTCTTAAATTATTTACTTTTCAACTTAAGTTCCTAATAATAAAATAAATATTTGGCAAAATAACATCATCATTATATTTTCAATATAACGTGGGCAATACTACAAACAACAATGTGCCTAAAATTTCTTGTTTGACTAAAAACAATTCTATTTAAAATTTATTCATTATCTCAACAAGAACAAGGACAAATTTTTTTATTCAAATAAATGTGGAGTTTAGCAGTAAACGAAAAAATTTTGTTTTACTGTTCACTTAACTTAAAATTTTTGTAAGACTATGGAAAACGTACGAAATTCAAGGTTCATACATCCTGTTCTCTCACGCCCTTCTTCTGAAACCACATTCTTTTTAAAGTCTAAATCTCTTTTATACTTTGAGTATTTAAGGTGTACCACATTTAACCCTTTGAGGCCGGAGAAAAAAAAATATGAAGAATTTTTTTGAAAAAATGTATTCAACCAACATCAAAAACAAAGTAAAAGTTCATTTCACGTAAAAAAATATCCTGGATTATCCTGCAGGATGTGGTTTCTAGCACTAACGACTAGGAATTAAGGCACTCAAAACTAATTTTTTTCGTGAAATTTAAAGAAGCAATTTCTCTCCTTATTGAGGCAGAGACCAACATCACAGGTTGAACATTTCCAGGTCGTTCGATGCACATGCTTCGCTGTGCTACAATGAGCACATCTGAGAGATCCACATCTAAGAGGCATATGTGCAGCACGATCATGACGTACCTCAGTGGGAATGATTTTTTTGTATTTGTTAGGTGCTTGTTCTGCTGATCTTCTTTTTTTTGAAATCGAATTAACGGCACCAATTAATCCTCGAGCAACCGATACACGAAATTGTTTCAATGTAATACATCGTGAGTCACTTCTATTTTGAAATAAAATGAACGCGTTCACAACACAAACATCTACAAAGTAAAAAAAGAATGCGGGGCCACCACTTGTGGGCTTTTCGATCGATTTCATAGATACTTTTCAGCATGTCAAATCGATCTACGTATCCCATATGTTTATTATAATGTTTGACCATAACAGGACATGGGATTTCTTCTGTATTGCCATTTTTCTGTTTTCTAGAGACAACTTCCATGATGGATGGGTTCTTCGATCCATCCACTTCAGTGCTGCTAATCCATCTGTAGAAACTCTCCAATCTATGTCGCCCCTTTTCATGTGTTTATCCACTTTGAGCTCTGGATAATATTTCCTTCCTTTACGCACAGTTCCACATGCATAGATGCCATCAGCTAACAAGTCTCTTTGCAATTCTACAGAGTTGAAAAAAATTGTCGAAGAATACTTTGTGGTGCTTGCCAACTAAAGCCCTTGTTATATCTTTTACTACGCGATGTCCCAATTTTTTCTCAACTGACTGATCAACTTTCCCCGTATAAATTTGGAACTCAGATACAAATCCAGTAGAATCAGCCCGAATCCATACCTTGTAGCCTCGTTTCGTGGGCTTCATTGGCATATACTGGCGAGAAGACTACTTCTCCCCTTGAATTTGATCATAGATTCATCGATTGATTGAAATTCACCAGGATTCAAAGCAGAGCCAAGAGTTTGTGTAAATTTAGAAAGTAATGGCCTGATTTTGTACAATTTATAATAATTGGCCTCACCTTTTTTTGGCTGTACTGAGTTATCATTTACGTGAAGATTACTTAGAAGCCAGGTGAATCTGTCACGAGATAAAACAGAACTTATAAAATAATCCCTAAGTTCTTCTCTGGAGGACCAGTAGTCTCTATAACTTGGCATTTTTTTCAAGCTCATTAGCATGTTTACACCCAAAAATGATTTTATTTCTTTGTTGGTGGTTGGAATAAAGTAGTTGCTGCCACCATTTTTTTGTAAGGCATACAAATTTGTCTGAAAAACAATTTCAGATATGAAACAATCCGGAAACAAATACAAAAACATATCGGTAGGAGTTTCAACGTTGTCAGGAACATTAGGCCCTGCCTGAAACACAAATTGGTTTTTGGGGGGGGGGGGGGGGGGGGGGACGCGTGTTGCATGAGTGACATCATTTGTCCAAACAACTGATTTTTTTCTAAGTTCTTCTTGACGAATTACTTCTAACGGTAACTCATCCTCACTGTCCCATTCTTTAGTGACTTTCGCTTGCTCATTATCTTCGAAAATGAATGGAATATCTTCTATATCAAAAAGTTCATCCCTTCCATCATAAAGTAAATAATCTATGGGGGCTTCGTTGTCCATAGTACTCTCCACATCTGATGCAATGGACTCACAGTCACTGGGAATTTCATCCAAAATCGCGAAAACATCTGTGCTATTCATTGCTTCAAGTTCGCCAATAGACCAACATTTTTTTTGGAACCTGTAAAAAATGAACAAACAAAAATTAGAAAAATTATGCATAATAGTAATAGCAATACGCGTCACTTAAAAAAAAAACACTTTCACTAAAAAAAAACATATAGTCCTAGTGGTTAGCATTTGTAACCACCACAAATAAATCTATTTATAAACTTAGCAAAACAAAAATTGCACTTGATATATATTCATATGTAGTAAATAGATATATCTTAAGTACTTACCGGACATTTTCTTAAAGAATAACCAGCTATAAGAAAAATAACAGCCTAATTGGTACTGCAAAACTCACAACTACCTACGACGTGCAATTACAAATGTCAACTAAACGCTGGTGGACATTTCAAACCCTAAGCATGCTAGATTAGACTTCTTGATACGTTAGGCAAACAATTTAACATCGTGGTTTACTGGAGAAACCGGTAGGAAAGCTACAATATAATTTTTAAAAGGTGGTTATCAGTGGTAACCACTTGTCCTCAAAGGGTTAATATCAATATCCCATTTCGTTAGAGACTTATCATGCCGACTCACAAAGCATCATCAACCCGGTTTTTTACAGCGTTCTTCGCCTTCCTGTTCCCAGTTCCCATCCTTTTCGATTTTTCCAATCTCCAGGTCTTAGATTTCTTTCTGACATTGCCCCCTGAACACCTGCAAACCATGTCTTTCTTGGTTTCTCTCTTCTCATCTTTTCGCTTGTTACCCACTTCGGAACCATCTTTACTTTTGTTAGTTCCGAGATATATATACTCTTCACAAGCATCAATGACCTCACCGGTATTTAGAGTAAGGCTTCCCTGTTTTCCACCCATACACAAATATTTGGTTTCCTTGCAGTTAACTGTTAAACCCCAGTTTTTATCATCTTGTCATAAATTCAAGGTCTTCCTTGTCCTGAGCAATAGCCACCTGATCATTGGCAAAATTTGTACAACGTTGATTTGTCGATCAACTGTATTCCCAGTCCTCCACATGCTCTTCGCCATCTCTCTAATGTCTCATTCGGATAAATTTTGAATAATGTAGGAGACAGATAGCAGCACTGTCTGACACCCTTGTTACAGAAATATTTTCGGAGAAAATGTTTACAAACTTTATTCGGAAACGTGACTGTTCGTACAGATGCTGTACTATTTATGGTTGATCGTTCTAATATTTGCCATAGTTTTTTCACTGGAAGTGTATCATATGCTTTGATTAGGTCTACAATCAGTAGATGGAAATCTCTGTTCGTTGATGTGTTTTTTTCGTTTTGTTCTCATAAACCGATAGATGAAAATTGGAGACAAAATTTCTCGTTACCTCGGAACCCTCAAACCTTATAAAATTTATAAACATCCGAAACTAATTTACTTTCACCAATAAAGCCTTTAACAAACGAAGTAAAAATATCCTCGGAATAATCTAAAAAGGAAAATTCCAAATGCTAATAATACTTCCACGTTTTTTTGCCATTATATTCTTCAAGAAATCCTATATGCTGATTATCTCATTATATAACCTGTTTTATTTATTTTATTTAGTAACTAAAAATTTCTTAGCATTGGAGAGATTTTGTAACGTTTATTTTTCACATGTCTTTGTCCTTATCGTTATCTCAAGCATGCACAGTATTAACGCGAAGGAATTGCTAGGTTAGGTTAGTATTCATCTCCATAAGGTTTTTTTTTTCATTCAGTTCATGATTAAGTACACCAATCAGCACAAATTTCGAAATTAAATCTGTGTCTAGCAAGTTTCTATCAATTCCTTCAATATTTCCAAGATAATACGAATCTACGATAAATAAAATTTTATTTAAAATTAGCACTTCTCACATGCCATTGTCAGTGTTATTTACAATAAAAGATTATCATTTCAATTTTACTATATTTTCTTAGTGATTTGTATACCTAAATAAAAAAAAAAACCGGTCAAGTGCAAGTTAAACTTGCACAATTAGTGTCCCGTATGTTAATTGCTTTTAAAATAAAAAATTTTGTTACGGTGCACATTGGGACCGAATGCCGTAAAGGTGGCCATAAGTCCCTAAAATGAATGTTCGATTGAGGGACTTTTCAGGCTATAGGTATGTGGGTTGGTACGTGCGCTATTCGAAACGACCGGTTATAATAATCAAGTCTGTACCCGTGGCTCTTGACACCTATTGTTGTTAGAGCGTCGAGCAGGCCAGATCCTGAGCTTGTTCTGTTTGAGTTAGACAGGCAGATTCAATTGCGCTCAAATGTTTTGTATTTGAAGTTAATTTAATTTCGTGAAATGGATTCTCCGAATAAAAGTGAGTATATTTAAACGATATAAATTGAGTACAATAAAATTTGATTGTCATTTAATTATTGTAACGTTTAAAATATCACTTTTTTAGAACTTTTAGTTTCAAACATCAAAATTCAAATATACATAAGTTAAAAGTCCCACGAAATCCTACTGTCAAACCAATTTTATCGTGTTTTCTAACTATTTTTAGTGTTCCGTACGGAACACTTATAAGATCACTTCGGTGTCTGTCTGTCTGTCTGTCTGTCTGTCTGTCTGTCTGTCTGTCTGTCTGTCTGTCTGTCTGTCTGTCTGTCTGTCTGTCTGTCTGTCTGTCTGTCTGTCTGTCTGTCTGTCTGTCTGTCTGTCTGTCTGTCTGTCTGTCTGTCTGTCACACCCGATTTTCTCGGAAACTATTTGACATAGAAAGGTGAAATTTGGTAATAATATAGGAATTGATGGCCTCATCAGAGCCATGTAGTTTTGAGAACTAAATTTTGACTTAAGGGGTTAGTTTTGGGGGGTGAAGTCGGAAGTGAAAAAAAAAATTTTTTACTAGGTCATCGAGTGTGGTGTCAAATGAAAGCTTGTGAAAACACGAGTAAAAAATATATATATAATATTATACTTGCGCGCACTTTTCTTTGTATTATTTTTAAAAATTCGCGAAAAATCGCTGTCCCGCTGGCCTTATCTCGAAAAGTACTTATCAAAAAATTTCGAAAAAAATTCTGGAATATTCTCCACGGGGTGTAGATTGAATGAAAATTATCACGAGTGCATTACCTTTAATAATTTATATGGTATACAAAAAAAAAAAAAATTTCAAGGTCATCAGATTTCAGTAAAGATTGGAAACAAACTTTGTTGAAAACTCATTTGGGGTGTGTTTTATGAAGTCACTGATTTTTTTATACCACCGTAACATAAATTTTGACTTAAGAGGTTCGTTTTGAGGGGTGAAATCGGAAGTGAAAAAAAATTTTTTTTACTAGGTCATCGAGTGTGGTGTCAAATGAAAGCTTGTGAAAACACGAGTAAATATATATATATATATATATATATATATATATATATATATATATATATATATATATATATATATATATATATACATATATATATATATATATATATATATATATATATATATATATATATATATATATATATATATTGTAATACTTGTAATAATTTATTTGGTATATAAAAAAAACAAAATTTCAAGGTCACCAGTTTTCAGTAAAGATTGGAAACAAACTTTGTTGAAAATTCATTTGGGGTGTGTTTTGTGAAGTCACTGATCATTTTATGCCACCCTAACAAAAATTTTTATTTTAAAAACAATCAACGTACGGAACACTAATTGTGCAAGTTCAACTTGCACTTGACCGGTTTTTTTAATAATATAGAAGCAAAATCAACTGCCGCACTTGTACATTTTTTTAAAATAAATTTAATGTAAAAAAGTATGAATAATGTTATATCTATCTTTATAATACATAATACTTAAATCCGTGTTAATTTTCATTTAACATTAGTTAACTGAAACATTTTGTTTTTCACATTTTTAATTTCAGATCCTTATCAGCGACATCGACAAGCCCTATAGTCGAAATTTCATGCAAAATATGCCAAAAATTATCATTTTTGTCCACATATGGGATCCACCATTTTGTTTTTCACATTTTTAATTTCAGATTCTTCATCAGCAACCTCGAAGAGCCCTATAGTCGAAATTTCATGAAAATATGACAATTTTTATCAATTTTGTCCGCCATATTGGAGCCGCCATTTTGTTATTTACATTTTTTATGTCAGATTCTTAATCAGCGAGCTCAAAAAACCAGATATGCAAATTTTCATATAATTCAAATAACACCTTCATATTTTGGCCACCTTTTTGGGTTTTGGTCCCAATGTGCGGTGGTATAAAATGATCAGTGACTTCACAAAACTCACCCCAATTGAGTTTTCAACAAAGTTTGTTTCCAATCTTTATTGAAAATTGATGACCTTGAAATTTTTGTTTTTTTTTATACCAGATAAATTATTAAAGGTAGTGCACTCGTGATAATTTTCGTTCAATCTACACCCCGTGGAGAATATTCCAGAATTTTTTCAAAATTTTTTGATAAGTACTTTTCGAGATAAGATAGCGATTTTTCGCGATTTTTTAAGAATAATACAAAGAAAAGTGCGCGCAAATATTACATTATATTTATATATATATATATATATATATATATATATATATATATATATATATATATATATATATATATATATATATACAGTAATACCCCGCTTAGCGCGACCCCGTTACGCGCGGTTTCACTATAACGCGAATTTCAAATTTCGCGCTCATGTAGTCATTAACTTCTCTATGGTCGCGGGGGGATCCCCGCTTTCTCTGAATATTCTCTTTGAAGAATTGGGAATTCCCTGTCCTTCGACTTTGTTCTATGGGGATTTCCTCGTTCGTTTCGTGTGTTCATTTGTTCCGTAATGTTAGTTCGGTCGGCTGGCAGTTTTGTTTTAATATTTATTGGAGATACATACATACATAATTTAACCCTACGTTAAAAATGCCGCCTGTAAAGAAAAAAGAGCGTAAAAGCGTCACTTTGGAATTGAAGATGAAAGTGTTAAGAAGAATGGAAAATGGAGGCAAAGCAACAATTGTTGGGAGAGATTTTGGACTCTCAGAATCGACTGTGAGAACGATTTATAAAAATCGGGAAAAAATTAAAATCTCCAGCGAAGGTTCAACACCTATAAGTGCAACAAAACTTTCTCGTTCGAGATCATCTATCTTAGAAAGAATGGAGAAATTACTGTCAGTCTGGATCGAAGATTTGAATAAGAAGAACACACCACTAAGTCAAGATCTCATATGCACAAAAGCAAAATCTTTGTATGAGATGCTGAAAACAAAAGAAGGAGAAGGGAGTGCCACTCCGACTTTTGCTGCCAGCAGAGGCTGGTTCCATCGGTTCAAGCAGCGTTCTAATCTTCACAATATCCACATAACAGGCGAGGCGGCCAGCGCGGACATTCAAGCTGCAGCTGAGTTTCCAGACAAGTTTCAAGACTTCGTTAGACGAGAGAAAATTCCTGCTTGTCTCATCTTCAATGTTGATGAGACCGCACTTTACTGGAAAAAAATGCCATCTCGAACATTCATTTCTAAGGAAGAACTACAAGCCAGTGGTTTCAAAGCTGCGAAAGATCGACTAACACTTCTGCTGGGTGGTAATGCCACTGGTGATTTCAAACTGAAACCTTTACTAGTGTACCATTCAGAAACACCCCGTGCAATGCGAGGCACAGACAAGACAAGTCTACCAGTTGTGTGGCGATCAAACAGAAAGGCGTGGGTTACACGGGAAATTTTTCAAGAATGGTATTCTAATAGTTTTTGCCCATCAGTCAAATCATACTGTGACAGAAATGGGCTTGAACCTAAAGTTATATTACTCTTAGACAATGCCCCAGGACATCCAACCTCACTTGATACGCCCAGAGACTTAAAAGTGTACGTAAAGTTCCTTCCACCAAACACTACGTCAATATTACAACCTATGGACCAGGGAGCAATAGCAAACTTCAAAGCTTATTACCATCGCCGCACTTTTAGCCAACTAATTCATGAAACTGACGGGGAAGGAAGACAGTCTATGCGAGAGTGGTGGAAGTCATACAACATTATGAAGTCTATTCACAACATAGAAGAGGCTTGGAAGGAAGTTAAAATGAGTTGTATGAATGGGGTGTGGCGTAATCTTTGGCCAGATGTAGTGGAAGCACCTAGAAGAATTGTCCAGATGCAGAGACAAGTGCTTGAAGACATTGCTGCAATGATTGAGGGGTCTGAACTTGAAGATGTCACGGTAGAAGATCGATCTCGTAGAACTTGTAGCAACGCACGACGATCCTATTAGCAATGAAGATCTGATCGAGTTACAGAATAATCCTATCTACGATGAGGAAGAACAAGTAGAAGAGAAAGTTTTATCTTCAGGGGAAATACAAAATGCACTTTCAAAAATTTATTCAGGTTTGGACATATTGCAGAGTATAGACAATAATGATGACCGTGTCTTGACCGTGTGTCAAACAATTAAAAACAGTGTTGGGTGTTATGAACGTATTTTACAAGAACGTAAACAAAACGTTACCCAAAAGACAATAGATGTATTTTTCCGTAAAAAATAAGAGTATGTATTGCATAAAGTGTTCTTAGAATTAAAGTGATTGATTAAAATGATTTGTATTTTTTTGTATTAAATTTTGACTATGTTTAATCATAAACCTCGATATACGCGAATTTCAGTTAACGCGATTTTTTTCGGAACGTATCCCTCGCGTAAAGCGGGGTATTACTGTATATATATATATATATATATATATATATATATATATATATATATATATATATATATATATATATATATATATATTTTACTCGTGCTTTCACAAGCTTTCATTTGACACCACACTCGATTACCTAGTAAAAAAATTTTTTTTTCGCTTCCGATATCACCCCCCAAAACTAACCCCTTAAGTCAAAATTTAACTTTCAAAACTACATGGCTCTGATGAGGCCATCAATTCCTATATTATTACCAAATTTCAACTTTCTATGACAAATAGTTTCGGAGAAAATCGGGTGTGACAGACAGACATCGAAGTGATCTTATAAGTGTTCCATACGGAACACTAAAAACAGGCTTTACCATAATAGCGACAAGAATAACGAACTTCAAATAAATCTCTCTTATTATAGGTTTCTAAAACTAAGTTGGGAATGTTTGGCACAATGATACTACTCAGTGTATATCACCACTACACCAAACACTTTATTTTTGAACTCGACGCGCGTTTCGCTAACCGTGTTACCTTCATCAGGAGCGATGATTGACTAAAGCTAAACTACAAATCTACCCTATTTATACTTAGTCTAACCCTTGAGTTACTCAAGAGGAATTAATGACATAGGCAAGGCCATCAGTTCCGGTCAAGTAACCAGTAGAGGGGACTATAAGGAATAGGCCCTCTGTCTTTATTTAAACTACTTTTATATTTTATGATTTCCATACTTTCGTATGCGTTCAACAATCTCCTATCAGATATATTTTTTATTAATCGTAGATTACAACTAATTTCATAAATTCCACTTTTCTCACAATTAGGAATCTTATCTTTGGGATTTCCTAAGATATTCCTCAGATTGTCTGATGACTTATAGACTAAGGTGAGGCCTACCTTATAAAATACCTTATTGACTCCCTTGCTATATTTCGGATTATATGATATGGAGACATACTTGGTGTTATTTTCTTCGCACGTAAAAAAGGTGGAATTCTGAATATTAAACCTAAACTTATGTCTATTTATTAGCTTATTTACTAAGTCATCGTCATAACCATTAACTCTAGTTATATTTCTAATACGATTCCTTTCTTTATTAAAGTTTACTTTATTCAGAGGGAAAGTGACCAAACGATGAACTAAAAAATGTAATGAGGCTAATTTATATTGTTTTTAATGAAATGAATCATTAGGAATGTATCTATCTGTTACTGTGTCCTTCTTATAGATATCAAATTCTAATCTATTGTTATTTTTAATAATTAAAATATCTAGAAAAGGCAATTGTCCTTTGTTCTCAACTTCGTAAGTGAATTTAATGGAATCATACCGGCTATTTAACCTAGAAACAAAATCATCAATATTTGCTTTCTTTGTATCAAAAATCGCGAAAATATCATCCACATACCTATACCATACCCTTGGGAAATATTCGAATTCTTGACTAGCTTCGATTTCAAACTTACTCATGAATAAATTGGCTATGAAAGGTGATAAGCAATTACCCATAGCTGTTCCTTCTTTCTGAACATAAAATTGATTGTTATATTGGAAATAATTTTGTTCCATACAAAGTTTAGATAATGTTAAGTATTCACGAATAATTTCGTCTTCAAAGTCATTCATTCTAAGTAATAATATAACAATATCTCGAAGAATTACTTAGACTGAATGACTTTGAAGACGCAATTATTCGTGAATACTTAACATTATCTAAACTTTGTATGGAACAAAATTATTTCCAATATAACAATCAATTTTATATGAAAGAAGGAACAGCTATGGGTAATTGCTTATCAACTTTCATAGCCAATTTATTCATGAGTAAGTTTGAAATCGAAACCAGTCAAGAATTCGAATATTTCCCAAGGGTATGGTATAGCTATGTGGATAATATTTTCGCGATTTTTGATACAAAGAAAGCAAATATTGATGATTTTGTTTCTAGATTAAACAGCCGGTATGATTCCATTAAATTCACTTGCGAAGTTGAGAACAAAGGACAATTGCCTTTTCTAGATATTTTAATTATTAAAAATAACAATAGATTAGAATTTGATATCTATAGGAAGGACACAGTAACAGATAGATATATTCCTAATGATTCATTTCATTGCAAACAACATAAATTAGCCTCATTACATTTTTTAGTTCATCGTTTGGTCACTTTCCCTCTGAATAGAGCAAACTTTAATGAAGGAATCGTATTGGAAATATAACTAGAGTTAATGGTTATGACGATGACTTAGTAAATAAGCTAATAAATAGACATAAGTTTAGGTTTAATATTCAGAATTCCACCTTTTTTACATGCGAAGAAAATAACACCAAGTATGTCTCCATATCATATAATCCGAAATATAGCAAGGGACTCAATAAGGTATTTTATAAGGTAGGCCTCACCTTAGTCTATAAGTCATCAGACAATCTGAGGAATATCTTAGGAAATCCCAAAGATAAGATTCCTAATTGTGTGAAAAGTGGAATTTATGAAATTAGTTGTAATGATTGTGACAAAAAGTATGTTGGGCAAACTAAAATGTCAATTAAAACATGATTTAAAGAACATTTAGCACACTTAAAATACAATAGAACAGAAATGTCTAGCATTGCCGAACATGCCCTTGAAGCTGATCATACTGTAATATTAGATAATCTAAGATTAATAAAAAATGTATCTGATAGGAGATTGTTGAACGCATACGAAAGTATGGAAATCATAAAATGTAAAAAGTAGTTTAAATAAAGACAGAGGGCCTATTCCTTATAGTCCCCTCTAGTGGTTACTTGACCGGAACTGATAGCCTTGCCTATGTCATTAGTTCCGCTTGAGTAATTCAAGGGTTAGGCTAAGTATAAATAGGGTAGATTTGTAGTTTAGCTTTAGTCAATCATCGCTCCTGATGAAGCTAACATGGTTAGCGAAACGCGCGTCGAGTGCAAAAATAAAGTGTTTGGTGTAGTTGTGATATATACTGAGTAAGTTCCTAAATAAAGGAAATCGTTATCCTTAATAAAAAGTTTCTTTTATTTTGTTTAAATACTGCGCAAGGTCCAAATGGTGAGCGCATGCTTCAAATAATGATAAAAGTCAGTGGCCTACCAAAATAAACGCTGCAAAATCTCTCTAATATTTCATAGAGAAATTATAACTGGATATGTCCTGATAAAATGATAAATACATTTTCCCTAAAATTCTAAAGGCAAAATATACCCCATAAAGACAACCCTGAAAATTAGTTTTGTTCTTGTTCGTCTATTTATGTTTAAGTTTAATTTAAGTTGATAAATATGTATAAAATTAGGCAAGAAAATGCATGGAATAAATAATAATCATCCATCACTCCTTGAAATTATAATAATATAGTAAGGGGTTGGGCTCGCCGATTCTACTTCCCTCGCTATGGAAGTATTGTATTCGTAGAGGAGCTTCGACATTTTTAGATTTTTTCGGAGTTCAGACTCCCCAGATCAACGAAACAATACTGACAAATTTCCATCGATCTACTGTCTGATAACACGAAAACTTGCGAATGAAATAAGATATCGATCAAATTTAACGCACACTAAAACTTAAAGTACGAAGGACACAATTCTTGTGCTGTAGCTTTTCAAAAAAGAAAGTGGAAGAAGTCGATAAATTTCGTATAGTTTGATGAGTACTATTAGTTTTTTCCTGGTTTTTGGTTTAGATAATAAACTAATTTTAAATATAATTATTTATAGTTGAAAGATATGTTATATTACAGATCCTTTTCAGGGTTTGCAATTTTAAAAGAAGCTTGTACTCTGTTCAGCTTTTTGTTCTGTTTAATATCACATTATAAAATGCCTACCATTCAGAAAATCCACTAGTAGCACTTGGATTAAAAGCTATTCTTTGTGGTAAGAAAGTTAGTATTTATTTTAGAACCGCGTGTTTTCAAGGGAAGTACTATATCTATTACCAGGTGTACAAGTATGAAATGCGGATTTCAGACAGCAGATGATGCACCAATGCAGTTTGTGCTATAAAGATTTGACACTGCGCCATTTTGTTGTGTCATCAACAAGTGTCAGACGCGTACGATTGATAAATTGGAAAAGTGTGTACATAATGTTGTGTTGTTGTGTTCAATATGTCGAAATTTATACCGAACAACGAGCATTCACGGACAGCATTAATTTTTTTTTTCATTTGAAGAAAACTGCTGTTGAATCATACCCATTACTTCGAGAAGCTTATGGTGAACATGCTCCATCGCAAGATACGTGTGAACGATGGTTTCGGTGTTTCAAAAGTAGTGACTTCGATGTTGCAGACAAGGAACGTGGAAAACCGACAAAAAAATACGAAGATGTGGAATTGCAAGCATTGTTGGATGAAGATGATTCACAAACACAAAAACAACTCGCTGTGCAATTGGGCGTTAGTCAGCAAGCTGTTTCCAATCAGCTACGAGAGATGGGAAAGATTCAGAACACCGGTAGATGGGTACCACGAGACAGTAGACAGTTATCTCTTCTAAAATATTACACCACTACACTATACCGCCCCCACACCAAAGTCTCATTAAATCTATACAATATACATCACCAAAACCATACCTATCCTCCGAACTCCATCCCTGATAGATTGAAATCATTCATTTCACTTCACTCTAGCAGGCCACCCACATTCGATTACCCCCTCTACCAAACATTTCCCCCATGGCTCACCCCCCGACCCCACATAGACCTGTCCATGGGTAAATACAACAAATCATCCTTATCCACAATCGCCCTAAATAAAAAACTTCCTTAGTTTGAAAGCCACCAGATACCCCCAATCTACACCGATGGATCAAAAAACAACACTGGCGTGGAGTGGCTCTTCACACCAGTCAAATCTCTAAATTATTTAAACTCCCCCCCCCCATTTTTCCATTTTCACTGCAGAATTGTATGCTATCAAAGAAGGAGTCCGATTGGCCCTCACTTTCCCATCTCACATCAGCTTTCTTATAGTCTCAGACTCCCGCAGAGCCCTTTCAGCCATCAAATCAAAGAACCTCTCCCAAAATTATATCCGTCAGATTTACGATCTACTATATGTGGCAAAAATCAAGAATAAAACCATACACTTCTGTTGGCTACAGAGTCACATTAATAACCCTGGAAACGACCTCGCCGACCACAATGCAAAACGAGCGATCGTACAAGGCTCCCCTGCCTACAGCGAAGCCTTTTTAATAAACTATCACAGCTGAACTGGGACCTAATAGACAATGAAAATAAACTCTGGCAGGTCAAGCCTACATTCCATCCTCCCATTCACTCCACTCAACTTACTAGACGTGGAAACGTAACATGGCGCAGACTAGCCATAGGACATACATATACTAATATACTACTCACATACACCTACTAAAAACAACCTAGCACCTACCTGCGCTGACTGCGACTCCCCACTCACGATCCGACACATCTTCGAATCCAATTGCCACCAACAACTTCACGATCTCCACAACCTCCCATCCAGTCTCCAGTCCATAATCACAAACTTTATTACCCGCAAAAACAACATTAGAGAATTCCTTACGGACATCAACTTCATAATCTAAGCCCAATCACCACTGAGGGGCGCTAAATGACCCAGTTGTCGATGCGCCCAAGACCCGAAATATCATCATCATCACATCGACCGCAAGACCGAATCGCTTTGGCAGAAAGATGATGCTCTGTGTTTGGTGGGACCGGAGGGGCTTGGTCTATTAGGAGCTGTTAAAACCTGAGGAAACGGTTAATACCAAACGTTACCAACTACAATTAACCGATTTGAAGCGTTCGCTGCTTAAAAAAAAGGCCAGAATACCGAAAGAGGCAACACAAAATCATTTTTCTTCATGACAATGCTCCATCATATACGGCAAAACCAGTTCGCGACACGTTGGAAGCACTCAGCTGGGAAGTTCTACCCTATGCGGCTTACTCGCCAGACTTGTCTCCTTCCGATTACCACTTGTTTGCATCGATGGGTCACGCACTTGCTGAGCAGAGCTTTGGTTCGTACGAAGATGTGAAAAAATGGCTCAATGAATGGTTCGCAGCAAAAGGGGAAGATTTTACTGGCGTGGTATTCACAAATTGCCCGAAAGACTTTTTATCATTCTTCCGAATTTAACTGTTTTTTTAGAAAAAAAATCCGCATTTCATACTTGTACACCTGGTACTTTACCAATTTGTGCATTTCGACTATTTTTAAATAATTAGTTTTTTTCGAACTCTTTTTTTCCATTTTTTTTCATAAAAATCTCTAAATAAATCATTCAAGGTTTACAAACAAATTAACAAATAACAAAGAACATCATCCCTTTGGAATAATTTGCGCAGGACTGTGTTTCCTACCGAGTACAATTTACAGCGATTCAAAAACAACGTGAATCGCATTTTCTGCACACGTGTCGCTCCTGTAACGCTTTAAGAACTTCTCAGCAGCTCGTGTGCTAGACTCATAAAAAAAAAGAAGAAAAAAAACAAACTTTTTAAATCGGCTCAAAAACAATGATATGTGGTGCGTTCCAGAATTCCCGAACTATAGTGAAAAAATGTGAAATAGTAACGACTTACGCTCTGAACCATACGCAAATATTCAAGTCGTTTTCTTAATGTAACGCCGACCAGAGTTCACTGGAAGACGATGAGCATTTCGGGGGACCTTCGACTGCACCAAGCCTGAAATCATCGCTTCAGTTTACCAAATCATTAATGAAGACCATCGCGTGATAATTTTGAGTACCTTGGATGAACTTTCTGTTTGTTATATCACGACCATACATCGAGTCACAGTTTGTTCTGTACGCAGTTAATTGGAGAAGAATTCCATGACTGTCAACTCCCACCCCCCTATTTGCTCCGCTCTGTGACATCGGGCCCCCGCGACGACACTATAAATAAATAAATACATAAACTTTATTAATCCAGGACACCATACACAGTAGCATAGGACAAGTCAGGCACTATTTTAAATGAGTGAGAAGAAGTATGAGAAGTGAATTTACACAAATGTAATAAAGCAAGCAAAAGTTAGCATCTTAACATTAGTAGCTTCTATCTGTTAAAAAAATCGTTTATACTATAGTAACATTTAAAAAAAAATATGAATTAACTTTCTTTTATTCAATTTTATATTATCAATATTTCGAAAACGGAGGGGCAATTTATTGAATAGGTGAATGCCAATATAACGGGATTTTTTTTCCGTTGTGGACAAACTGTAGACTGGAATAGCATAGTTATCACCTGGAGGCAGTGACAGCATTGATCCTCCAAAAATTATTAATTCAGTGGAAAGAGTAGTGGCACTGGTGCCTTCAGGTGCAGGGGACTATTTTGAAGATGACTGTAGTCGCGAACCTTAAAACTAACCCCTTGAGATTTTATAGCGTTAATCTGGAAACATTTTGCTAACACCACGTATACTGATAATTTCGAATTTGATATACAGTGAGTAAATTAATTATTAATAAACTATATATCATTTCCAATGCCAGGTATATTATTAATATTTATTTACGACGAAAAAATACCGATTTATAGTATATTTTTCTATACAAACAAAATGTAAAACAAAAGATAACTAAGGATAACGCCACCAATAACACCCTTATGAATCCCAAAAACAATGAATAAATGTAACAGCATTAGAATGATGAATCCTCGATGAGAGAGCGCATTTTCAAGAGGCAAAAATCCCAAGCAACAAAACCAATTTGTAATATATAATATAAACAAAAAATACCATTTATTCGTCGTAAACGCAAAAACCGAGTCTGTTATTATTTTTAAATTTACCTCATCAAATTTTAAAAAATAAAACCTGAATTAATCGATTACCACTGTATTTGTTTGATTTTTTTTTTTTTGATAATCAAATCTCTTCCTGATAGAAAAAAAGGAATAAGCGACAAATTTAGTGAAATTATGTTTGTTAGTGTAACAATTTTTTTTTCTGCATTGAATAAGATATTTTTTTTTATGGGTCTAGCACACGTGCTACAGGGAAGTCCCTAAAACGCTCCTGGAGCGGCATGTGTACGGAAAAAGTGATTCACGTTGTTCTTGAATCGCTGTAATTTGTACTCGGTGGGAAACACAGCCCTGGGCAAATTATTCCAAAAGGATGATGTTCTTCATATAAAAGACTGCATGACCGCTCTGGGAGGAATTAAAGCGGGCCACATCCTTCGAACACTTTCCATGAAATTTTGGAAACACCAATGATGGGAACACCAGTCGAAGATTTTTTGAAGACCCGAAATTGGCAGCAGAAATAACGGGCCTTAGCTATGACCTGTTATACAGGTTAAAAGTCATTTTGAAGACAATCTCAAGCGGACATAAAGTCGACCCAGAAAAATATGACAAGTATGCATCAGAAACTGCTCGTCTATATGTGGACCTCTACCCGTGGCATCCCATGACACCCACGATGCACAAGATACTTGTTCATGGCGCAGAGATAATAAAAAAATGCTTTGTTACCAATTGGGCAGTTGTCTGAAGAAGCCGCAGAGGCAAGGAACAAGCACTTTCGGTCTTACCGACAAGATTTTGCCCGAAAGTTTTCACGAGAAAGCTGCAACAGGGACATTTTTAATCGTTTACTTTTAAGTTCCGATCCTTTGTTGAGTAGTATGAGGCGAATAAAGAGGATAAAGTCACATTCATTCCTACCAGAGACGCTAGAAATGCTCCTGCCTGCAAAGCCGAACCCACTGTGTTCTTCTGGAAGTGAAGATGAAAATACGTTTGTGGACGACAAAATATGATTTTTTATAATGTACGAGGCTGGTTTGAAAAGTCCGTGCAAAGTCCGAGAGATGGCACCACCGGCGCGTATCGAGGTCATGTTTAGTTAGTAGCAGCTCTTGAATGAACGCACACCAAGTTTCAGCCATATTGGTCTATTTCTTTGTGTTTGGCATTCGTGTGAAGTTAAGGAATCGAGTGATTTTAAGAAATGGGCGAAAAAGAATTTCGTGTGGTGATTAAACATTACTTATAAAAGGCAGAACGCCTCAGGAGACTAAAGAGAAGCTTGATAAACATTATCGTGACTCTGCACCTTCGATTAGAACAGTTTATAAGTGGTTTCAAAATTTTCGGACTGGCCATATGGGCACAAGTGACGCTGAACGTTCTGGACGGCCTGCGGAGGTTACGACTCCAGAAATCATTGATCAAATCCATGATATGGTGATGGATGACAGAGGAGTTAAGGTCCGTGAGATTGCTAGTGCTGTGGGCATCTCGACTGAACGGGTACATAATATTTTGCATAAACATTTGGACATGAGAAAGCTATCCGCAAGATGGGTGCCGCGATTGCTCACGCTTGACCAAAAACGGAATCGTGTGAAGTGTTGCAAGGATGGTTTGCAGCTGTTCCAGAAGAATCCGGAGGACTTTAAGCGTCGTTTCGTCACTGTGGATGAAACATGGATACATTACTATACTCCTGAGCCCAAACAACAATCTAAACAATGGGTTATCAAGGGGGAATCTGCACCAAAAAAGGCGAAGACCGTTCCTTCGGCCGGAAAGCTTATGGCGACTGTCTTTTGGGATTCGCAAGGGATAATCCTCATCGACTATCTGGAAAAGGGTAAAACTATTACAGGTGAATATTATTCATCGTTATTGGACCGTTTGAAAACCGAGCTGCAAGAAAAACGCCCGCGATTGGCCCACAAGAAAGTCCTTTTCCATCACGACAACGCACCAGCACACACACCTCAGCAGTTGTGGTCGCAAAATTAATGGAAATAGGATTCCAACTCGTTTCACATCCCCCCTATTCTCCAGACTTGGCTCCCTCGGACTACTATTTGCTTCTCAATTTGAAGAAATGGCTGGCGGGACAAAGATTTTATTCAAACGAGGAGGTGATTGCAGACACTAATGGATATTTTGCAGACTTGGACAAATCCTATTATTCGGAAGGGATCAACAAACTAGAACATCGTTGGACGAAGTGTATAAGCCTAAAAGGAGACTATGTCGAAAAATAAAAAAGGTTTACCCCAAACACATAAGTAGTTTTTTATTTTTGCACGGACGTTTCCAACCAGCCTCGTATTTTTAACCCTCGACACAAAAGAGGGGTGTTATAAGTTTAAATTTTACATTTATTTTGTAAATAAATGTTTTTGCATTTAAAATATTTTTTTTGTAAAATTAAGTTTCGTTTTTTTATTACAAATTAAGTAATTTTATGCAAAGTAACTAATTAATTTAACTTGGTAATATAATTTAGCATACAATAGAACCGAAAAATAATTTTGGCCGCGTAGATCGTTCAAATATCCCTATGTGCACCGTTTCAACTTGCAAATGAATGCCCCCGACTTACCCATATACTCATATGGGTCATTTTCGGATGATTATATAGAAAGACACCCTCGAAGCGCGAAACGTATGCATCAGCCATGCCCAATAATGACTCTTTTGCAGGAGTGCCAACAATAGCCTCAAATAAAAAGGGAATTTCTTTTACTGACTATAAGTTATAACCGACATATTCTTACTTGACCAACTGTAAAAAGTCGGTATTTAAATAATCGCTTAACTCGCGCCTAAAATGAGAGAACCACCGTGGAAAACTACTTCGTTTTAACTGACTTATTTGAAGAAAATACACATATATTTGAGTTGTTTCTTTATACATCGTAATAAAAAGTTAATGACGCATTCTTATTAAGATTTAAAAATTATATAATAGAGTTTGAAATCTAATAAACCTAATACGTAATCACAATATTATACTGTCAGCATTACCCAGCTAAATAACTTTTTCGGATTATTTTTCAGTTTTTAGCGCTGTCATTCGTTTTAACCCGTTTAAGTTCCGTAGCTAGTTGTGCGGAATAAAAAAGTTAATTACGAATTTTCCATGTGGAAAATTTAGTGCAGATAATAAAATTTACGAGGAAATCAAATAGAAGTTTTAGGAAAAATTATTTTAAAAAACTTTGTGAAATATCCCACATTATTATTTTTCTGTAAATAATTTGCCCATCAGTACACATTTTTAAACGCTTTTAGTTCTAGAACGGCCAAGTCTATTTTAATGTACTCGTCTGGTTTTGAAAGTATCTTTGTTCTTGCAAACATTATAACACATGGGCTGAAAAGTCCCGGGCCTAACAAAGAAAACACTGTTTTTTTGGTTCAAAATTAGCTTTATTCATCAACGTAATCTCCATCAAGAGCAACGCAATCATTCCAGCGCCGCTCTAACATTTCAATACCACTTTTGTAGAACGATTTATCTTTTGCCTCAAAATAGGCCTCAGTTTCAGCGATAACATCTTCATTCGTGCGAAATTTCTTACTGGCGAGCATTTTTTTCAGGTCTGCGAACAGCCAGTAGTCGCTGGGAGCCAAATCTGGCGAATACGGTGGATGTGGGAGCAATTCAAAGTTCAATTCATGTAGTTTTGCCATTGTTTTGATTGACTTGTGACACGGTGCGTTGTCTTGATGAAACAAAATTTCTTTCTTTGCCATATGCGGTCGTTTCTTTGCAATTTCGGCCTTCAAACGCTCCAATAACGCTATATAATATTCACTGTTGATGGTATTTCCTTTCTCAAGATAGTCGATGAATATTACACCACGCACATCCCAAAATACCGAGGCCATAACCTTTCCAGCCGATTGTTGTGCTTTCGGGCGCTTTGGACGAGGTTCACCAGTTGCTGTCCACTCAGATGACGATCGTTTTGATTCCGGAGTGAAGTGATGGATCCGTGTTTCATCCATTGTCACATATCGACGCAAAAATTCCGGTTTGTTACGTTTAAACATGGCCAAAACACTGCTCAGAATCATCAACACGTTCTTGTTTTTGATCAACAGTGAGCAAACGCGGCACCCACTTTGAACAGAGCTTTCTCATAGTCAAATGCTCATGCAATATAAAGCCAACACGTTCTTTTGATATCTTTACGATGTCAGCTAACTCACGCAACTTCACTTTTCGATCATTCAAAACGATTTTATGGATTTTTTTGATGTTTTCTGGTGTTACCGCCTCATTTGGACGTCCACTGCGTTCTGCATCATCGGTGTCTCTACGACCACGTTTGAAGTCAGCAAACCAACGTTTTATTGTTGTTTCTGATGGAGCGGAGTCCCCATAACACTTTTCAAGCCATTGCTTCGCTTGAACGGTATTTTTTCCCATCAAGAAGCAGTGTAAAATTAAAACACGAAATTATTTCTGATCCATTGTTTTGAAAATAACAAAAGTAGCGTCACTCTTAGCACAATAACTCACAAACTAATGAATAGAATATCATGAAATTTTAACAGCTGTCTTTTGAAGGTTAGTATTAACTGAAAAAAAGGTGACTGCAATAAAACTAGCGCCATCTATGTGTTAGGCCCGGGACTTTTCAGCCCATGTGTTATATGGTAGAAAGAAAATAACCTGCCATTAAAAAGCTATCCCGGAATTTCAAAAAAGTATTGTAACATCCTATGACGTTAATCTTGTTCTTGTTTAAAATGTGATTCATGCTGTAACAATTGTTTTATTATCTGGACCGTCAAAATTTATTAAATTACTATGTCAATTCAAGATATTATACGACAATATGCGGAATGAGTAGGCATTTTTTTTTTTAAATAAAAATGTTAGTTCCTTGATATAATAGAAATTCTAGATAAAATAGATTTAAATTTTATCTAAATTAACTACACGATTTTTTTGAAGGACGTAGAGTACGTAGTAATTCGATTGTTAGTCATCGATACAGAAAAAAATAAAATTAATTAAATTATTTTTACAATTAATAATTAATTGACTATTTAAATAAATATTTTTTTTTTCGTAAAACTAATGATTTGACAGGAAAAAGACGGGTAAAATGATTCAACAGTACTTCCTTCCCCAAAAAATAAATATTGACTTTTACTGACACACTCTGGACAAAATTAACGCAACAATATATTAAATCATACAAATCTCTATAATGAATCAATTTTAATAATTTTTTATGAACATTGGTTACACCAAAAGTTAGAAAAAAACTTATTCGGATACTTTAAAAGTGAATTAGCTACCAAATTTCTCTATAAGATTCGAATTAAAATTATTCATAAGACCTAATAAAAAAATCGTTGAAATTATGTAATAATGAAAAAAATAAACTGGGATACTAGTAGCGTGCGTTGCCTCCTCTACTTCGGATGACAGCGTTTATGCGCCTAGGCATGCTTCTAATTAAATTTTGGATAAAGTCTTGAGGAATTTACTCCCATTCTGTGATAACTGCATTTTCAAGTTCCCTCAGGTTTCTAGGTGCAGGTATATGACGTTTCACATTTTTCTTAAGGTGATTCCATACATGTTCTATCGAATTCAGATCCGGGCTTTTTGGTGGCCATTGCATAATCGGTATATCAACTTGATTAAGATAATCGAGTACCTCCCTAGCCACGTGAAATCGAGCGTTGTCTTGCATAAACAGGAAATTGGGCCCCACAAAATGACCGAAAGGCATCACATGTTCTATTACAATATTTTCAAGATAGTAGTCAGCATTCATGTATCTCATACGGACAAGAACTAACTCTGTGCGAGCATCAAAGCAGATGCCACCCCAGAACGTAACAGAACCACTGGTCCGAATGGAATCTGGATTTTTAGACTAACCCTAGTTTCATCTGTGAAGAAAACTTGTTTCCAATCATCCACAGACCAGTTTTCGTGATTTCGAGCAAAACTTAACCTGGCAACTCTGTTCTCTCTAATAAGCAAGGGCCAGTGGCTGGTCTCCTACTGTTTAATCCAGCTTCATTTAACCGTCTTCTAACTGTTTTAGAAGAAATTGTGACATTGCGAACAGCTTCGAGTTCGTTTCTTATTATAGAACTAGTGACAGTCCTGTTTCTTAAAGCATATTGTCTTATAATATAGTGCATCGTTTTCGCCCTTGCCCTAGCCTTCTAGAATAAGTTCCTACTTCATTCAAGCGTCTTACCATACGACTTATTGTGGAACGATGTTTGCCTAACAAATTGGCAACATAACTCTGACAATATTCCACGACCAATAAAACTGAGGCTCGCACTACCTCGTGTTCAGTTAAATTCCTTGTTCGATTCATTTTTCTAATTCTTCGGGGTCAAAAATAAAACAGTCTACCACAAAAACGTATTACTTTAAAAAAGGGAACAATTTATAAGCTTACTTTTAAAGAAAATCTATCGCATTATTACAGAAAATTGTTTATCTTCTAAAAAATTCTTAAAACTGTAAATCTAAACGAATTGTTTTGATTTCTGTCATTAACAACGAAACAAAATATGCATAGCCTGCTATTCAAATACTCGATAAACTTTAAAACTGACATAAGAAAAAGATAATTAATTTTCAGATTGTTGCGTTAATTTTGTCCAGGAGTTTAATATAATCTCATGGTACACACGTAAAAGTTTTTAGTCGGACACATAAATGTCGATATGATTTTTAGGAAGTACTAACCTTCAAATGATACGTGTCCAAATTTCATGACATTTCGACGATTTACAAGTTATCGTGGTTTTAGTGACGCTACTTTTAATATTTTCAAAACAATGGAAAAATCAAATTTGGTGTGTTAATTAAACACTGTTTTTCGATAGGAAAAAATACGCTTCCAGAAAAGCAATGGCTTGATAAGTGTCACGGGGACTCTACCCCTGAAAAATCACTCATAATTTACTGGTATGCTGAATTTAAACGAGGTCGTACAATTACAAATGACGCTGAACGCTCAAATGAGGTTATTACAGAAAAAATAAAATTAATTAAATTATTTTTACAATTACTAATTAGTTGGCTATTTAAATAAATATTTTTTAATTTTTTTTTTTTCGTAAAACTAATAATTTGACAGGAAAAAGACGGGTAAAATGATTTAACAGTACTTCCTTCCCAAAAAAATAAATATAGAATTTTACTGATATAATATAATATCATGGTAAACACGTAAAAGTTTTTGGTCTGACACATAAATGTCGCTCTTTTCAAAAAATCAATATGATTTTTAGGAAGTACCAACCTTCAAATGATACGTGCCTAAATTTCATGACATTTCAACGATTAGTTTACAAGTTACTGTGGTTTTAGTGACGCTACTTTTTATATTTTCAAAACAATGGAAAAAACCGAATTTGGGGGGTTGATTAAACACTGTTTTTTGATGGGAAAAATACCCTTCCAGCAAAGCAATGGCTTGATAAGTATTACGGGGATTCTGCCCCTGAAAAATCACTCATGATTTACTGGTCTGCTGAATTTAAACGCGGTCGTACGATACAAATGACGCTGAATGCTCTGAACGCTCAAATGAGGTTGTTACACCAGAAAACATCAAAAAAATCCACAAAATTGTTTTAGATGACCGTAAAGTGAAATTGCATGAGATAGCTAACATGTTGGTCATATTTTGCATAAACATTTAGGCTTTGCTCACAGTGGACCAAAAACAACGACGTGTTGATGATTCTGAGCGCTATTTGGACCTTTTTAACCGCAATAAAAAGGATTTTTTCATGCGATATGTGACAATGGGTAAAACATGGTTCCACCACTACACACCAGAATCAAATCGGCAGTCAGCTGAGTGGACAGCAGCCGGTGAAAGCCGCCCGATGCTACCAAAGACACAACAGTCGGCTGGAAAGGTTTTGACCTCTGTATTTTGGGATGCGCATGAAATAATTTTCATCGGCTATCCTGAAAAGGGAAAGACCATCAATAGCGAATATTATATAGAGTTATTGGTGCGTTTGAAGGCAGAAATCGCGGCCCCAAATGATAAAGAAAAAAGTGCTCTTTCATCAAGAGAATACGCCATGTCACAAGTCAATGGTTACGATGGCAAAATTGCATGAATTGAAGTTCGAATTACTTTTTCATACTCCGTATTCTCCAGATTTGGCCCCCAGCGACTGTTATCTATTCGCAGATCTCAAAAAAAATGCGTGCTGGAAAGAGATTTGGCCACGATGAAGAAGTTACCGCCGAAATTGAAGGCAAAGACAAATCATTCTACAAGAAAGTCATAGAAATGTTACAAAAGCGCTCTTGAAGGAGACTTGACTATGTCGTAAAGTAAAGCTAGACCAAAAACTTTTCAGCCTACTTGTTATAACATCAATGTCTTTCTGTCATTCCGTATTTCAAAATACATACATTTCCATCGAATCCAGTTGTCTTCCGCTATTTTTCTTATGTCTCTGCACCATAAAAGGTTACTTTTAATAAGCTTTTCATTTATTCCAATCCAGTGGTTCCAGAATATTCCATTTAGACAGCTAACCCTTTCTAAATAACATGCGTTGAATGTGACTGTCTCAGGCTACATAAAAACTTAATCCAAGGTTCAAAACTCAATATTGTATAAGGCAGGTAGTGGACGAGCTACCACTACTACTAAAGTTAAAACTACTAAAAAAAAACTGCCATATTTCAGTTTTCTCGACTCTAATAACCCGAAAAAGTGAAAGAAGTAACACCTCTAAAACCCTCTCTCACCTCTTGATCCTCTTATACGTTTGTATGTAATTAATTATGCTTAAAATTCGTCTATTACGCAACCAAAAACTATTTTATTCAATATTTAATAACTCTCACCCATTTCATCCGCTTCCTCTTCAGCGATATTGCTCGAAATCTACAGGTCTCTTTCCTTCTTCAGGTTTTATATGTGTATCAAATATCAATCCGATAAGTCATTTCGTTCGAGAGTTATCGTGCCTACAAACCGACATGTTTTCACGCACTGAGGGAACCGAAACGTGAAGGTATGCAGATATCACGCAGGGTGATGTTTTTACGAATAAAGTGCTTTTATTTAATAAGAAAAGTACAACGGGATTAGTGCATCATATCATTTTAACTAACAATAGTTGTAATTTTTTGCCCAATAAATCCATTTTACAACCCATATATCCTCCTTACTACCACATAAAGAATTTCAATATAATTTAAACTCTTTTATCCTTTGGGCCATCAATTCAGTAGCTTCCGTATATTTTTATCATTTTTATTATTGAGGCATCTGTCTGGCAAAAGTTATAAACGTTACGTCGTACATATATTTTAATTTATGATGTTTATAATATTCTTAAAACGTGTAATATAAACATTATATATATATATATATATATATATATATATATATATATATATATATATATATATATATATATATATGTATGTATGTATATAGCATTTCGTCATATCACGGCTCATCAGTTGTGCTAGGTTCAGCAAATACAAGAACACAATTTTCAGTCCTTATCCAGGTACTAACGAAAAATAATGACAAAATAGATGCTTATACTGCACTCTGTTGGTGACTTATATAAAGTCATTCCAAACAAAGTGGCCAGCACAGCTGACACTTAATTGCAGAATCGCACTTTCTCGAGCTTCCCGCTCGAAGGCATAGATGGCGTTGGCGAAGCAACTAAAGGCAAATCGAAAGATCCGCACTTCAGAAGTTCCCCAACGTGTTCTTTGTATTTGCCGGACCATCTCAAGACGCGTTTCGCGGTACTACGGCTCATCAGTTGGGCTAGGTTCAGCAAATACAAGAACACAATTTTCAATCCTTCTTCAGGTACTAACGGAAAAAAATGGCAAGATAGATGCTTATACTGCACTCTGTCGGTAACTTATTTAAAGTCATTCCAAACAAAGCGTATCACGCTACTTTTTCTTTTGAAAGTACGATATATTTCTTCAGTGGGTACTCTGGCTTATGAGAGCTCTTTTCTATATCTTCCAGGTCCTGAAGATGATGTACGATTTGGCATCGAAAGCTCGATATTAGAATAAAACTACAATTACTAACAACTTTAAGACCTTTTTGTTCACTCTAGAATCCTAAGGGATATCCCTAAGTTAAATCCTTTTTTGGTTGTTACCAGTATTCTCTTTTACTGACATTCCTTTTTTATATATATATATATATATATATATATATATATATATATATATATATATATATATATATATATATATATATATATATATAGCTCCAATGATTTTACTTGTACAGATTAAAAATTATATAGTCTGAATTATCCTGTACCATTGTAGACAAAACCTAGGAATGCCCCTCCAATTTGGCAGGATCTAATCCCAAAAGAACCTTATTTCTGATATAACCAAAGCAGTAAAAGCTTCGATTCCATGATACTATATTCATTCAGGAACCCTCATACCTATGAAACTGTTCTTTCTAACTAATACCAATAACAAGACCAAATTTAACTTGGCTAATTGTGAAGAAGTTTCAATTTTAAGTATGTAGCTTAAAAATGTCCACGTTAAAATACGCGTGTGGTACAGTTTACACCATCTTAATTAAAATACTCATCCCACACCGAGGACGTTAGCTTCAGGCTTTATTCCCGTTTGCCGTCTTTCTAATTATGTTGTTAATCATATTATACGATGCAAGATTGAAAAAAAAACAGATTTCATGAAATGTAAACAAATAATAATATCCTTACTTCTTTGTGAATATGCCGCTAAATATTTGATGGAGATCAACTAACATCTGTGCAAGTGAGAGGGAAACAAGGCAAGCAATTTACGGTTAGTATTTCAAAATCGCTATATAATGATGATATTAAATTGACACAAACTGGAAAGATACAAGTCACTTTACAATCTTGTATCTATATATCCGTCTTCATCTATTTCCCTTCTTCTTTCAACAGTTTACTTACATCTACACCAATGGCGTAGTCAGGTTGAAGGGAAGGGTGTGGAGCATATAGATACAAACGACGTATCTTCTACTAAATGCAAAGCTGCTTGTAGAGAACAGGGATAATCGACAAACAGACAGACGTCCAATGTTACTAAATCTTTGATTTAAAAAACAGCTTTCCCTAAAACTATAGAAACTTAAACCCCCTCAACTTATCAAAGATCAATGTCCGGAAGTACTGTAGGCCTACACTGTTATGCTTGTTAAAAGTCACACGGTGAGAAGCAAATAAGCACGAATCCCCGACCATCTCCGGTGATTGTAGTTCTCATCTGGAGGTTCATAGAGGCCCTCCTAAATTAGTGTAATAATTACAAAGTAAGCTTGAAAACGAAAAATGAAATGAGTGACCCAAAAGTCTTTAAACGTTTATTTTAATGTCATTAATATATATTTCGTAATTTTCAATCAGTTGCAGACGATAGAATTTACCATTAAAAAAAAAAAACGTGTTATTAGTTATTTAAAACATAACGTCTTGAAAAATATTGGTGTTTTTTACAACTGACTACTTCTCAAAAATGACGTTCTCAATTAATTTTTCAAAGCAAATAAATATCTCCAAGGAATAGACCAATCTTGCGGTCGAGAAATTCACAATTCTTCATGGAAAACTACATAAAAAAGTATGCGGTAGTTCAGTGTGATTGAAAATTTATTTTTCATCAATTTTTTCGAACAAAACTATGCATATTTAAAAAGCTGAGTGATGAACTGGCAGTAAATTAACCGTAGAATTATGTTCTGATTACTAAAAAAGAATTTAGATTCTGGAAATTTTTCTAATAAGAATTTTTATTGATGACTGCTTCCTCTGGGGGTGACATTACACTTGAATTCCGTAGCTCAAAAATTCCTGGAAAGAATATGCAATTCTCCTTATATAAGAGGGGCGTCTAACAAATAAATGATTCTAACATAGAAAAGGCATGAAAAAAAAAGGTTTTGCGACTTTATTTGTTTAATGTTATCGCTATCTATGTCGATATACTTCTTAATTTTTCATTTAATTTTCCGATTCCTTCAACAAAGCAACTTGATATGTTTACAAAATGCTGGACACGGCTGATAACATTTCTCCTTAATCCGTGTACCTGTAGGCCTTCAAATCTTTTTTTAAATGCCACACAGATAATAGTCGCTGTATACTAGATGAGGAATGTAGTGTAGATGATTAATTTCATCAAGTCCAGCTTCACAAATAGCATAAAGACCTGGAAGAAATAAAATTTAACGCTACAAAAACCCAGGCGGCAGTTTTTTCTAAAAAAGTTAACGTTGCAGAACCCGGCATAGTTACGTAGGGGCATTCAATTTCTCGAGCATCGTTACTCAATTTACTGAGAGCAATCATGTATACAAGCATAAAGCTTCTCAAAAGCTGGAAGTATTATTTCAAAATGGAAAGCTTTATACTCCACAACAGCTGTTAATTCTGTACTAGGTCAAATTCGACCGCCAATGGAATTCTGCTGCCATGTTTGTGACTCTGCTCCCATATACATTGGTACATATACGAGTATAAACGAAAACATTAAAATACGTAGTTTATACAATAAAATCAGTAATTTTCATTTGTACAATTTTATTTGAAAAAGAAATGGTATTTGTATAATTGTCAAAGTCACAAAAACTACTCCATATATGTTCAAGAATTTCACGAAATTCCAAAAAAATGCGAGTTTTAGTTATTTTCTTAGTCATTTCTGAAATGAATGGAACATAAATATTATCTCCTTCCAAAAGCTCATCTTCGTCGTCATTATCTCTTAAAATCTTTCCAGAAGTTACTGATGTCACAATTTGATCATCATTTAATATTTCTCTCGTCATTAATTTATTATCAACACATACATATTCTTCAAAATTAAAGTGATTAAACATCTTTTTAATCTCGATTTCCACTGTACTTTATTGAATGTCAGCATCGAAACAAATTCTAGACAATCAGTAGGATCTTCTCGACGTTTTTCAATCCACTCAACGGTAGCTCATCATCTGAGTCATATCTACATTCCTTCCTTAAAAATCCGCCATACTTAAAACAGTTTGCGATGGTTTCTCTACTGACTCTTTGCCAAGCCATATGGATAAAGTTTATAGCGTCCAAAAGAGTTACAGAAACAATGTTACCTTTATCGATCGTCTCTGACATTTTCATAAGTAAAATGTTTCTATAATGACATTTTAAAGGATGTATCAGACCTTGATCCATAGGTCAATTTTAATTCTTTGTCCAATTGATCAGTTCGTTTTTAAAAATTTCTGATGTCATCCAGGCTTTACTGTTTGATTTGTACTTTACTGGTAAATGTTTGTTTTTAAAACACCTGAGATTGGCGGACTTTTCTATCACCAACAATTTTCTTTTCTCTGTTCCAGATATATTTGCAGTTACCAACACAGTAATCCTTTCTTGTCCACATATTCCTAACTTTCTCGAATTTCCTGCCATACATTGGCCAGTCACCGATCAACAACAGTCATATTCACTCCTGCAATTTCTCTTACACCCACTAATAATATGTCACTTTTTAAATCGTTCAATCCAACTTCTAGAACAGTTAAACTCGGTATTCTCTCTTTTCCTTCCCAATTCACTAGCTTTCTCTTGTAAAGTTTCCGTTCCGTTTGTTATTTTGAGGCCGTTTAGTTCACACAGCTCTATTAGTCTCTCTTCGTTGTCGTTAGTGATGTCTTCTCCGAATGGTTCTACGGTATTGTCCATTGTTTTCCTTCCTATTCTCCCATTCAGATCTCCCATTATTATTAATTCTTGGGTTTTCTTTACTTTTTGTGTTTCTATTTCTAGTGTTTCCATGAAATTATCTTTTTCTCTTATAGTGCTGTCTTCTGTTGGGCCGTATACTCCTAATATTACCATGTCTTTTCCTAGCATTGTTATATTTAGTTTTATGATTCTTTCATTGATGGGTTCCCAAGATGTTATTTTCCTTTTCCACTTCTTTTTTACTAATATTCCAACTCTGGCCTTTGCTCTTTCTTCCTTCTTTACTCCACTCCAACAATGCATCACTTCATCGATTTCTTCTATTCCACTTCCCTTTTTCTTCGTCTCGCTTATTACTAAAATGTCTATGTTCATCTTCTTAAACGCTTATATGACTTCGATGTTCTTTGTCCTCCATCCCTGTATATTCCAGGTGCCCAGAGAAGCTATTCTGTTTCGGGATTTCTTCGTTTGGCTGAGTTTTAAGCTTGGTTTAATTATTCGCTTTGAAGTAGAATTGCCCCCCCGTATGCGATGGGGCTCCCTTCTTCGAACGTGTGGATTGCCACCCGGGGATTTTTGCTTATCTTGTGATTTTTCATCCTACTTTTCAAAAACAGCTAGCATTTCCCAGTTTAGCTTTTACGTGTGTTAGGGTGCTAACTCCTAACGCCACAACCCTCCTCCTTTATCCGGGCTTGGGACCGGCAACAGTGTTGATGAACTTCTCAATCCATCCATCAACACTGCAGGCGGAGCTTCTCTTGTAAAGTATAGCCGGTAATAGGAACATATTCATGTCGTTTTTCACTAAACCATTTAAGGAGTCCTTTATCGACTTGGTTATGTGTAGATTTTCTTACTTTTTTACAACTAAAGTTTCTTTTATCAGAGATTTATTAGATTTCTTACCTCTTCTTCCATATGATAGAAACCGTAGATTTAGTTAAATTCAACTGTTTGCAAACATCACTTTGTTTAACTCCATTTTCTATTTTCATTATAATATCGTGTTTATCTTTTAAAGTAAACGCTTTACGTTTCATTGTACTTATTTTAAAACAAAAACTTAAACATTCACTTTGCTATTTTAATCAAATGTGCATTAAAACCGCATAACACAACAAGTGAATTGAAAATAATACTGCTCGAACAGCGACGCGGCGGAAAGAAGTAGAATAGGGGTTCCCAGCAAGTTTCGGTGAATTCCCTAGATCAAGTCGCGCGACATCGAGCACAGGGAGTGGCAAGTTCGTTATAAACGAACACAAAACATCCAAATTTGGTTCGCTTTATCCGAGAGTTCGTTATAACCGGGTTCGTTATAACCGATAAAAATTTGTATTGGCCTTACGGAAGTTTTTTCGTGCATTATAAAATAACCGGAAATTAGTTATAAACTGGTTTGTTATAAGAAAACTTCACTGTATTTTTACAAAGAAACTAAATAAAACAATAAGCCTTAGTTATTAATACTGATAATGTGTTCTAAAAACTACAAATCCGACTTATTTAAAATATTGTTTTATTTCAATATTATTTTGTATCTTTTCAGCAAAATAACTTTTCCTGCACTCCCTCTTATTAGATTTATATAAAAAATATTGTTATCTTTACACGTCAAAAGAAAAACCCACAATGTACAACTTTTCTCAATATACCGCCTTTCTTTGCGCTAAACAGGTTATCCTAACAATCTAACTTTTTAAGCTAAATTTAGTTGTTACACAGCGGTAGTATATTATTATTCATCAATTATTCTCTTTTGGTAGATTTTCTTTTACTAAAAATATTTCAAGAGGTACTTTGTTCATTTTTTTTTCTTTTTGAATAGGCTATAAAAAAGCTAATGAAATTTAAAGTTCTCTTCAAAATTAAATATATAACATCTCTTAAAACATGTGATGTTTAAACACACCCGAATGTATTCCCTAACAAGGACAAATAGGTAGAATAAAACGTTGCTGCAAAACGAAACCGGCTAGCTGCCACTGAATCGTAATAATGGGCCTCGTTAAGTTTCTCAGAGATGGCGCGCAAGTGGAAATTATATTATACGTAACAATAATGGGGAAAAAAATACGCGACAACCTTGAGAAACCCAATGTCGTACTTTTTAACGATTCGGTGTAGCCAACCGGCTCGTTTTGCGGAGGCTTTTTTTCTACGTCTTTATTGTTTGGAGCGGTATAGCCTGTCCCAAAACATAAGATCCTGATTTTTGCCGTTGTAAGCGGGCATATAAAAATTCTGACCTTTTGTTTATGATAGGTTGCAGAGATGGACTTAAAAATTTTATTCATTAATGCAAATAAATAAAATTATAAGTGTGGGGATGTTTATTTATAGATGCATATAAAAACAAATAGATAAGAAGTACAAATATACAGTTTGAATGAATGGGGTTTACAAGAGGGGACATATTGTATAATTAAAAATATATTTTAAGTTAAGCCTAATTCAGTTTCACTATCACTGTCAACATCTGAGGTAATTATCAGTGGTTACACAGGTCTGCAACAAAAATGCTGTCTGGATGTTTTCAACTGATTTCTGTGTATTTAGGTGTTCTGAAAACTAAAAAAATACTCAAAAAATTCCAGAACATCAGGTTATTTTGCAAAACGCAAAATTTTATTATAAAAAAAGGGTTTTTTTTGGGTAACTTGAAGTCATAAATAAATAGGTACAATTTTATTTTTGATTACTGTTTTTAAATGTATACAGGCCATAACTATCATTACTTTCTAAATAAAGAACGCCCTGTGTGAGCTAAATTAACAAACATAAACGTTGTAACCAGAACGTGCACGCTCCGATAGTGTAGAAAGTGGCGCGGTACAATTACGTGTTAACTCTCGTCATTGTTTTATAGATCTTGGTTCAATATAGTGCAATGTCATCTATGCGGAAGTGTGTGAATTCGTCTGACAGTTTCTGTTATATTTGTGGCGAATATATGGTATTAAAGCAACAACTTAATATTACGGACTTTGTAAAAAAAGTATACTTCACGTATTTTGGCTTAAAACTTGGAGATCAGGTAAAGTTTGGGCACCTCATAAAGTCTGCAAACGATGTGTTGAAGACCTTCGAAATTGGTTTAAGGGCAAGAAAAAAGCTTTCCGATATGCGATTCCTATGGTATGGCGCGAGCAAAAGAACCATAGTGATGATTGTTACTTTTGTTCGTGTAATGTGAAAGGGTATAATTCAAAATGGAAGCAGTCCATTTCATACCCCAATCTGCAATCAGCTATTCGTCCCATCCCTCATGGGACCGAAATACCAGTGCCCAAGGCCCCTGCAACCTTGGAAGAGATTCCAAGTTCTGACGAAGATGGTACTGCACCTGAACCCGATGACAAGTCAAGTTTTTTGAAGATGACAGCAGTCCGAAATTGTTTTCCCAGGGCGAGCTAAATGATTTGGTAAGAGACTTGAATCTTCCTAAAAATGCTGCTGAGTTGCTTGGATCAAGGCTCAAAAGCAGGAACTTACTTTTGCAGGGAGTTGGTTTTATTGTACCAATATTGAAGGTTTGATGGATACATTTAAGATCTCATACGACCCAGCACAGTGGCATATTTTCATAGATTTTCAAAAAGAAGCCTTAAAGCAGTTCTGCTTCACAATGGCGGTTTCTATGCTTCCATTCCTGTCGGTCATTCCATACACCTCAAGGAAACCTACAAGAACTTGGAATTGGTTCTTTGCAAATTAAAATATAAAGACCACGGTTGGCAAGTGTGCGGTGATTTAAAAATCTTGGACATGTTGCTCGGACAACAATCTGGGTTCACCAAATTCCCTTGCTTTTTGTGTCTATGGGATAGTAGAGACCGAGCAAATCACTGGATCAAAAGTGTTGGCCTCCGAGGAGCTTAAAATTGACGAAAAGAACGTCCTGCATGAAACTTTGGTGCCTCCTCATAAAGTTCTTCTACCACCGCTTCACATAAAGCTGGGATTGATGAAGCAATTTGTAAAGTTACTTCCAAGAGATGGAAATTGCTTCAAATACTTAATATCAAAGTTTCCAGGCCTCTCGGAGGCAAAGTTGAAGGAAGGTGTTTTCGTTGGACCAGATATTAGACGGCTTATGGCTGATCCACAATTCATCACAACCATGACGGATCCTCAAAGAGAAGGGTAGATTGCCTTTAAAGAGGTCATAGAGAAATTTTTAGGCAATAACAAAGACCCTAACTACAAACAAATCATCAAAAGAATGTTAAAAGCATTTCAAGCTTTAGGTTGCCTAATGAGTTTAAAGGTACAGTTTCTTCATTCCCACCTCGACTACTTTCCAGAAAATTTAGGAGATCTGAATGAAGAGCAAGGTGAACGATTTCACCAAGATATTAAGGAGATGGAAAAAAGATACCAGGGAAGATGGAGCGTCTCAATGATGACAGACTACTGTTGGACGCTTCTGAGAGACCTTCCAGATGCTTCCTACGAGCGAAAATGTACCAAAAGGAGTCTCACTGGGAAAAAGAAATGTGTTTAGTGCTTACTAATGAATGTATTTTAGATAAAAAAAATAAGTTTTGTTACGCAATTATAAATTTAAAAAAAATTTTTTTAGTCTTTTATCTTTTATTTTAAGATGATAACTTGTTTAACACAGATACCTACATTGTCAGCAAACGTGACGTTTTTTTTTGCAGACTTGTGTAATTGACAATTATTGGTTTAATGTTTAGAAACGACCATAAATTTTGTTTTTTTTTTTTTTCGTCAGACAAACTCATAGAGATAGAGGATGGACTGAGTGTTCCGTATCCCACTGTGAAGTAAATATAAACCCAAAAGTGTGAGAGAGGCAAAGCGAAGTGTTCTATTTGAACAAAAATCGGGTTGGGGCTTTTCTCGCCTTGAATTCCGTCTCGGGGTACTGGGCCTTGTTTATTACAGACCTACAGAAAAGAGACAGATATTGGCCGCACAGTCCCTTTGTCTCTTTCTAGAGAGTGGTCAATTTTGTGAGGTTAATGCTCAGTGCATCCTCTACGTCTATGGTCAGACCCATTTCGACTATTTCCCTATTCACGTTGTTAACCAATAGTTGCAGGTCCTCTAAAACTCAGTAACTAAATTTGAAGTTCTGTTAAATGTATCACAGCAACAAAATAGGTTTTATAGTTAATTTAAACTGAAAAAAGCCAAATAAGCCACAATATTTTCCATCACCGTCTCTATGACACCCCATGACAACCATCTTTTCAGACTTGCTCTCTAACTACGAATGTGAGTTCCTCGATAACCGTCGGAGTTTCATCCAAGAAAATTACATTACAGAGAATATAATTATTTATTTATTTATTTATTACTTCAGCCTAATACTTTATACAAAATACAAGGCGTTTTGGGATCGTTAAAAAAACTCGTATCGAACAAATATGTACTACAAAATAAATAGTGAACAGAATTTCGGTTAAATTAAATTTAAAAAAAAAAAAACACTTGAAATGCCTAGACTGGAATGTTATCTTTACAATAACATATTAAATTATTATGTGAATAATAAATTTTGTTGTTGATTTGGAGGTTGACTTTCGTTAAGAAATTCTTCAATGCAATAGAAAGATTTCTTTGTTAAAATTGATTTCAAAAAATGAAAAAAAAATACAAATTATGTTAACCTTAAAATCTTAGTAACAGCCAGCTTTTAAAAGAAAATATAATTAATAAAAGAAAAATTCACTGTTGTTACTTTAGACCAAAAATGCGAGCAATGAAAGCAATATGTAATTAATATTTATTACACAAAATAGAATGCGTCAAAACACGAAATTAAGCAAAATTTTGAAATTGGCACAAATTGCGCTCTTCTTCTTGCGGTGACATGGTTGGTGCCTTTTTAAATGTTTCCACAAACAAGAGAGACCTACAGTTTAATGCCGGTCCCGAACCGCCTATTTAAAAGGCGTTTACAGGATTCACAATGTATAATAAATAAATAAATCGCATAAATAAACTTATACTATGGTATATAATATATTGATTTTTGACGCTTTTTACGGAAATTTAGCCAATTTTTTCCACAAAAATTTGCATATTGAACTGTAAAAAAAAAGTTCTTAAAAAAGTCGTGTTCAGCCGTGAAGAAGGTCCAAAGAACAATTTAAATCGAATCTAATAAGTGTCACTTTAAGAAAAAAGTCTCTCTTTTTTGAACCGTTAACATACCAACAATTTACGGAAATGCTCATATATATATATATATATATATATATATATATATATATATATATATATATATATATATATATATATATATGTATATATATATATATATATATATATATATATATATATATATATATATATATATATATATACGACAAAATAGATGCTTATACTGCACTTACACTTTCCGAACAAAGCGACCAAACCACAGCTGACACTAAATTGCAGAAGCGCACCTTCTCGAGCTCCCCGCTTGAAGGCATAGATGGCATTGGTGAAGCAACCAAAGGCGAATCGAAAGATCCGCACTTTGGAAGTTCTCAAAAGTGTTCTCTGTATTTGCTAGACCATTCTAAAACGCGTTTCGCCAGCTGGGCTAGGTTCAGCAAATACAAAGAACACCATTTCATATATATATATATATATATATATATATATATATATATATATATATATATATATATATATATATATAAGTGTATATAAATATATATAATATATATATATATATATATATATATATATATATATATATATATATATATATATATATATATATATATATATATATATATATATATATATATATATAAGTATAAGTGTATATAAATATATATAAATATATATAATATATATATATATATAATATATATATATATATATATATATATATATATTTTATATATATATATATATATATATATACAGTCCCTGGCCAAATTATTAGACGCACTGTATTTTTTTTAGTAATTTTATGTTTCTTAAGAGTTTTTATGCAATAATGGTATATTTAAACTACAATATTATTGATTTTTATTTAAAAGAATTGTTGTAGACTACATATTTGTATTTATTTTTAACATATGGCAACACTGTGTTGACAAAGTGATACATGAACGTAAATAAGTACAAACCTGTATCAGTCGCGATCGGAATCGAGTCAGGTACGGACGTGTTTCTGTGGCTTTATGGACTGTGATTGTTTGTTTAACAGTTTTATACTACTCAGTTATTAGTTTATTTTGTATGCAGTGTTTTAAAAAAGTTATTGGACTATTTTCATTATGGGTAGAAAAGGCGATCTTTCACCACGTAAAAAAGCTGAAGTGAAGGCCCTTGTGATTGCGAAAACATTTACAAACCGAGAAATATCACGAAGATTGGAGGTTTCTGAAGCTAGTGTACGACGCATAAAAAAGAAAATTGAGTCAGGGAAGGAATTAAGCCTGAAAAGATGCGGTAGAAAACCAATTTTCACTCCACGGTCAGAGAGATGTTTGAAGAAAATTTGTGTAGAAAACAGATTTGCTAGCGTAAATGCTTCTGAGCGCACTGTTCGAAGAAAATTGAAAGAATTAGATTTTAAGGCCTGTCGCCCCGCCAGGAAGCCCAAGTTAACAGCTGCAATGAAAGCAAATCGCCTGAAGTGGGCCAAACAATGGCAAGACAAAGATGTGGACTTCTGGAGATCGGTAAGATACAGCAATTTAATCAATAATTGATACATTATTATCATTTTCAGTTAAATAAAGCAAATAAACATGGAAGTTTATATATTTTTCCTATTTTTGACAGGTCTGCTTCAGTGACGAAAGCACATTCGAAATTTTGCAGAATATAGCTCAGTATATGCGTCGTCGTCATGGAGAAAAGTTTCATCCTGATTGTGTCGTCCCGACGGTTAAACATCCCACCAAAGTGATGATTTGGTCAGTCATCAGCGGCAAGGGCACTGGAACGTCTGTACGTCGTCAAAGGAATAATGAGGCAAGATCAGTACAAAGAAGTATTACAAAATCGGTTGATTCCACAGCTCAGAGAATGGTTTCCAAATGGGGAACCATTCACTTTCATGCAAGATGGAGCTCCCTGCCACACTGCTCGGTCTGTTAAAGCTTTTTTGGCAGAAAGAATATCCCTCTGTTGGATTGGCCCTGATATGAACCCCATTGAAAATGTGTGGGAGCTGATGAAAAGAGAAGTGGCTAAAGATGTGATTACCAACAAAACCCAGCTCCTAGAAAAGATTATTCATGTGTGGAATCATCATCCTCAAATGCAGGAGACAGTACAATCTTGCATTGATAGCATGCCGCGCAGAATTAAAGCTTTGATAGCGGCTAAAGGTGGCTCAACTAAATATTGACTTTTACTAACATTAATTTAACTTTTCTTTAAAACTTAATAAACTTATGCTTTTCTAAATTAATGCTGTTTTATTTATGTCAAATAAATAGGTAATTGATTGGATAATATAAAAATAAAAAACAAATCAATCTAAAATAATAAAACGGTACAATATCACTCGGTAATTAATATTTTACATGAAATCTTGCAGTGCGTCTAATAATTTGGCCAGGGACTGTATATATATATATATATATATATATATATATATATATATATATATATATATATATATATATATATATATATGTTACAATAGAGAGAGATCTTGCTGCTACTATATATATATATATATATATATATATATATATATATATATATATATATATATATATATATATATATATATATATATAGATATATATATGTATATACTCTTGAACTATAGAAACGATAGGCCAACATACATAAATATTATATGCATTGTATACATACTTCCTGATTTGAGGACTTCCATTTTCGGTTAAATATTCTATTTGGAATTCCTCTAATAAAATCGTAGGTAATTTTGTTTAGAATATTCAAATATTTAGATCCTATATATTTAGGATCTCTCCACCATGGATAGTTTAGAAAAAGGTAACATAAAATCATTTACCTATGTGATACCTTAGCCCTAAATTTGTCATCCGCAAGAGAGGGTTTCTGTGTTGTTTACAGTAAACATAATTGGGTAACTATACAGTGAATCCACCGTCAGATGTAGACCATTTAGTTTACACCTATCAAACATCATATCTAAAACAATATTAGGTTTATGAGCCAGTCCCTCATTGATTTTTCGCTTGAAAATGAATTTTACTATGATCAACGATTAGTACTGACTGCCTATGCTCTGCGATATACTCTGGTTGATCGTTTATATAAGCTTTGAATGGAGTCAGGTATATGCATAAATTTTCAGGCCTACCCTTGGTAACTTTGTTTGATCTAACACCATTAATCTCAACGACCTAAGATCACAAAAATAGAATTATAAGAGTGTCTCGCAAGTTAATACATGACAGTTTTTTAAAAGCAGTTCGTGACTGATAATGTCGAATGCACGAAATATGTCTAAAAATGGCCCATCTGAACCAATTTTACCATTTAACTAATAATTAATATTTCTCAAGGTATTTATTTAAACAAAAATTAAACGTAAATTCAAGGGTCTCTCCAAAACAACATTGAAAAGTCTCTCTCTGTAATTTTTTACGTATTTTTGGTTTTCCTTACCCTTATTCAACGGTGTTACTGGACTGGCAGTAATACTACACATTTCCCCTGCACCTGCTTGTTTGCGCTTGCTTTCGGAAAAGCATATACAAAGCGTGCAAAAGGTCACGTTTCATGTTGCTTACGTAGTATTATTTGGACCGGTATATAAACAGCGTGTGCAAAATTTGCGCACGCTTTTAGAGTGCATTTGGTATTTATTACCGCGTTATGTGAAATCGATCATTTTTAAGAACAACTCATTTTATACACTTTTCATGGAGATAAAAGCAAAAATTAATTTGTAAGTAAATTATTGCGCAAGTTGAATACGAATAAATATATATTTGGTTGAGGAACTTTTAGAGCAATTCGTGCGCAAAATCCCGTATCATCCACATTTAGCTTACATTAGTATAGTATTTTTCAAGATCTAAGAAAGTGATTTGGCAAATTGATGCAATAAAAACATTAAACGACCGTTAGGACCTTCGCACGTATTTAATTAAAGTTAGTGAAGCGAAGCCATGAAAAGTACGTTTCATTGATGGAGACATCAGCTTTAACAAGCATCCATGAAAGTACAGTTTGGAAAATTGTAAATAATTCGATAGCGCCTAAAAAAACACCAAAAGAATAAGGTGTGTCGGAATGTATTGATTTCTGTCAAGAGGACTTAATCCGCCACAAAATTTATGAAATGTATGCAGAACAAAAAATTCCTACGTCATTGTCATTTTCACGGAGGCTGTCCGAGGATAGTTGTGATATAAAATGTTCCACTACAACTTTATGGCGTATTCTACGTCGTTTGGGGTTTTTGTTAAAAAAAAATAGACAAAAGGCAAGTTATAATGGAATCATGGCGCTTACAACATCTCAGAATGGAATATCTTGAAAAAAATAAATACAGCTAGATCGAAAAATCGAACGATAATCTACCTAGATGAGACTTGGTATGATATCCACGACACACCCAGTAAAGGATGGATTGGTTAATCCAAAAAATGCCACACCAAAGCTCCATCAAATAAAGGTAAAAGAATAACTATTTTACATGTGGGGTCAGAAGAAGGCTGGATACCAGAATGTCTATTTCTAGCAGCCAAGAATATTTCAGATTCCAGCTTGAATTATCATTGTGATACAACCTCTGAAGTTTTTGAAGATTGGCTTCAAAACAAATTAATGCCGAATATACCACCGAATAGCTGTATTGTGACGGATAATGCATGCTATCGTAGTCACCAAATGAATAAGGTACCAAGTTCCACCAATAGAAAAAGGAAAATACAACATACAGTTAAACAATTGTTAGAAGATTTAAAAAGTTACAATTTTTCAAAGGAATATGTTTGTGATAAAATTGCAAAGGAAGCAGAACACGAAATAATTCGGCTTCCACCATATTATTGTATCTTTAATGCGATCGAGTTGATATGGCATAAAATAAAGTCTAATATACGTGCTCACAATAATACACCCACTTTAAACAGTAGTGTGATTGAATTGATAAAGACAGAAGTCAAAAATGTAACCGTTGAAAACTGGAGAAACTGTATTCAACATGTCCAGAAAATTAAAAATTCATATAGATGGATGTACATAAATGTAAATAGTTTAGAACCTGTAAAAAAATTTTATTATTGATTTGCAAGATAGTAGCGATAGCGAAATTGCACTAGATATTAATTAATAACTAAAATTGTAACAAATATACGCGCAGACACTGTACACTGTTTTAATATATTTGTGTAATTACTATATTGTGTATTATTCAGTACATAAAACATTAAAATTCAGTACATATTACAATAAAATTTTAAAACCCAACAATTATACAATCAGGTATATGCGGCCCTGCACGATGCCTTGTCATTAAACAGCCATAAATTAATATCTTTCGAATCTTGTTGAATTTTAAATGGGTATAGGTAGCCAAGTCACTTTCTTAGATGGTGAAAAATATTATAACTTGGCATACTCTATCTTTCACTATTAAATTTGAAGTGTAATAGGAAGTATGTTACGTCACAGTAAACATAAAACACAGTAGCGACACTCAAGAAAATTTTTGGGTCCTTTTTTTTATCACGCATTCGTGCCTTATCATACCGGCAACATGGCTGCCAGCGCGGTCGCAAATTGTGTTTACATGTGGATTTCAAGGAGAATCTTTTTATAACATGCTCCGAAATTCATTATTAATAATTTCTCAATAAGTAAATGACTCGTTTGACGTTATAATTGAAAATAATTATAAAAAAGATGTCAAGAGGAAGTTTTTGTTGTATGGTTAGTGCTTGTAAAAATATATGTGGTATCTACAAAAAGTTAGTTTTTTTAGATATTCCAAAAATCCTAAAAGATAATTGATTCATAATTTTTTGCAATATATTATATAAAGATTATAATAACATACAGCAATATGGCGACAAGTCATATGATTATTACAAACTCGAACCCCTTATGATCAAAGGTGCCGAGTCGGACTGTGGCTACTGTTTTATGTTTACTGTGGTTATGTTATTATGGTACTCGTAGATTGAATTTATTTCATTGATTAGATTGTAACAGTGATTTTCTTAGATTTTAAAACTCAATTTTTTTATTAATACTTTTTTCTATTACTTTTAGGGTGAAACGAGTATCAGACCCTCACTTTTCCGACTTAGAAACCAGAGTCGCTCTGCACAAAATCAATGGTATTGCTATCACGTTACCTGTGGCAGCTGGCAGGGACCTTGACAAAATGTAAGTTAAAACAAAACGTTTTTTTTTAACATTAAAATAGAAACGACTTATATAACTGGTTATTTTTTGCCCAAAATAAAAATATACCCACGCAATTTACCAAAAACTTTACAATTCCAGGCCAGAACAGATAGTCATAGATCTTTTAAAATACCTAGAACTGTTTAATACTATTCGCGACCACCAATGTGGCTTTCGTAAACAATCGCCAATATTTTGGAGCAAATATGTCCTCAACATGTTGCAAGCATAGCAAGGAGAGCTTCTCAAAAGTTGGGAATAATATTTCGAATCAGAAAGCTTTACACTCCACAACAACTGTTAATTCTTTACAAAGCTAAAATTCGATCAACTATGGAATACTGCTCTCATGTTTGGGGTTCCGCTCCCAAACATACACTGCATTTGTTGGATTCTATTCAGAGAAGACCTGTTCGTCTAATTGGAGACCCGGAACTGACCGGCGGCCTTGATTCACTGGAACATCGAAGAACGGTTGGCGACTTGAGTCTGTTCTACAAGTATTTTCATGTAAAGTGTTCGAAGGATGTAGCCCGCTTAATTCTCCCCACAGCGGTGCTTGTTAGAAATACCCGTCGCGCTAATACTTCACATCCGTATTAGGTTCAACTTGTTACTCCGCGTACAACGCTTTTCAAGCAGTCTTTTATAAGGAGAACATCATCCCTTTGGAATAATTTGCCCAGGGCTGTGTTTCCCACCGAGTACAATTTACAGTGATTCAAGAACAACATGAATCGCTTTTTCCGCACATATGCCGCTCCTGGAGCGGTTTAGGGACTTTCCTGCAGCACATGTGCTAGACCCATAAAAAAAACAAAAAAAATCGACAACATGCGATCTTTGCAAGTCGTCGACATTTTTCGTCTCGTTAAAACGATTTACCCAATTTTTCACAAACGATGCCGACTTTTTAATATATTTACCGGCCGCGGAATGTGTCATTTTAGGTCCCTTTGGACGGGAACAAAGAAATACTGCCCTAAACCAATGAACAAACAAGTGACTTATTTTGGATTTTACGTGATTTCGACGAAAATTCGAAATCGACTGATACTTTTACCAAACAGCGTCTTAGACAAAGATTCCCTCTACCGATTTTTGCTTGAATTGCTAGAATCAATCGCATCTACCAAAAATGAATTATCATGGACACGTTCTTATTTGACAGACTGTATTTATTTATTTATTTAAAGCAGTGTCGTAACTTTTCAAACATACCGTTGAAACCTTATGTAGATCCTTTTTCTTGCTAATCTACGCACAATTTTTCACTTAATGGATTCCAACTTTTGCAAAATACGTAATTAGTAGTAAAACATTATCAAAATTGTGTAAACTTTTTTTTATTATTTTATTATCTTGTAAATTGCCATTACCATAATAAACATTGAGCAGATAAATGAATTATATCTTTCATATAATTATAAATACAAGACATATGTGTAGGAAATGTTATAAATACTGATTTAATTTTTTTTGTGTGTCAGAGTCACTTGTTACAAATGAAATAAATTAAATAAGATAATCTTACTAAAGAAACTATTGGTTAATATTTCAAATTAATATTATCTGTTATGATTTCATACAAAAACTTACTATTTTTTGCTAATCTTCGAAGCAAAAATTTGGAAGCCGAGCTTATACCAGAGATTGAGGGGAATAGAAAACACGCCAAATTGAAAATATAACCTTAAATTAGATTATATATGTATTTATTGCATTAGAGTTGAGAGTTACATGATATTGTTCCATATGTAACGGTTTAGGCAGCGTATCGCAAGAGAGTGGGTTAGCGGCAAACTTTATTCCGACTTGATTCACTGTCATTCCTTATATTATCTAACATAGGAAAATATATCTTATAACCTGGCCAGAGATTTCCCAGCTATATTCATTAGCATATAGTATTAATTTTATTACCTATCTACCTTAGGGTATTTATATAAACGTAACAACACTAATACTCAAATATCATTTTGTATCAGAAGAAGCTATAGTATAGCGAAAAGCGTCATACAGTTTCAGTGAAACTAAATAAAGTGGAAATTTGACAATATTAGTCTTTCATTACATTCGTTATGAATTTCCATCAAGTAACAGCCACAACTATTCAAAGCAGATAAGTGATTCTCAAGTCATAAGCGCACTAACGGACAGACAGACAGAAAGACGTTGCATTTTTTACATTTATATTCTTTGCTACATGGTATTGTTCCATATTTAATGGTTTAGGCAGTGTATTGCAAGAGAACGCGCTAGCGGCAAAGTTTTTCCGACTTGATTCACTATTATCGTCACTGCTGATTCCTTATGTTACCTAAAGTAATAAAATATATCCTATAACCTGGCCAGAGAACATACGTATATTTAAAAAAAAAAAGTACTTAAATTTGATAAATGGTTCTCGAGTGACCAGCGCACTAGAGAACAGATAGATAGGCAGTCAGACAAACAGAGAGACGTTGCATTTTATGCATTTTATATATATTCTAGATGACCTTTTTACCACACTATTACCTCTTACAACTACTAGTATATTTAAAATTTAACTTATTATATTAAATTGCTGTTGTTGTTACACATGCACCGCTCTTGGAGCCCCTAGTAAAATTTCTTGCAATATTCGTAAAAGATATTTAGGTCAAGATAACCAAAATCTAAGAAAATTAATGTATAAGGATGATCAAAATACTACGGCTTCTGTCGTCATCGAGATAAGCATTCTTTCTGTTTAGTGTAAATTACGACAGTTCTAGGACTTCATTTTCATCAATTAGGCGTAGTAAATTGTATATGTTGTATACTGTCGTCCGTGAGGGAAGTAAAAAACATAAGATAACGATAATTTTTAACTTCATGAGAATCATCAACAATAATAAACAACAATAAAATTACTTAATTACTTTGTTAACTGTCACTAAATGTAGTGACAGTTAACAAAAAAGTAATTAAGTAATTTTATTGTTAAAATGTAGTGCCACAAAGTAACAGACCAATCAATCAACTCTATAATAAACTGGTTGTCCATTTTTATATTTTTAACCTTAGATCAAGCCAATTTTCCTTTTTTTTTTCTTATTTGCGCTATAAACATATAAACTTTGACCTTTAAAATATGTCTACTTTCCTATCCTGAACGCCTAAAATTTCAGCCTCTCTGTATTACCGCATAATTAAGATAACAGACAGGCTTGTTTTATTCCTTAATTTCTCATAATTTTGGACGTTTTTAATACTTTAATCCAGTCTAGAGCAGTTCCTGTATTTAAAGACGCCTAACTGAAGCCTTACAGTTGTACATATTTCTTGAATTTCAGTATTTTCTTGATATTATTCTATTTATTTTCATGTTCACATGTAATACCACAGATTATTAACAAGGTTGTTCCTCTGAATATGTACAGGGTGAGTCAACGATAGAAAAAAGTTCATTATCTTATTTGTTTCGGGAATGACGAAAAAATGGTAGATACAATAGTTTTAGGGAATGTTAAGGTGCGCAGTTTAAAATTATTTTTAAGTATACAGGGTGGCCGATATAACATATGTTTCTTTAAATACTACTCAGTATATATAACCACTACACCAAACACTTTATTTTTGCACTCGACGCGCGTTTCGCTAACCATGTTAGCTTCATCAGGAGCGATGATTGACTAAAGCTAAACTACAAATCTACCCTATTGATACTTAGCCTAACCCTTGAATTACTCAAGCGGAACTAATGACATAGGCAAAGCCATTAAATCTTGTTTTAATTGACCTTTTAGTTTGCCCAACATACTTTTTGTCACAATCATTACAACTAATTTCATAAATTCCACTTTTCTCACAATTAGGAATCTTATCTTTGGGATTTCCTAAGATATTCCTCAGATTGTCTGATGCTTATAGACTAAGGTGAGGCCTACCTTATTAAATACCTTATCGAGTCCCTTGCTATATTTCGGATTATATGGTATGGAGACATACTTGATGTTATTTTCTTCTTTCGTGAATACTTAACATTATCTAAACTTTGTATGGAACAAAATTATTTCCAATATAACAATCAATTTTATGTTCAGAAAGAAGGAACAGCTATGGGTAATTGCTTATCACCTTTCATAGCCAATTTATTCATGAGTAAGTTTGAAATCGAAGCCAGTCAAGAATTCGAATATTTCCCAAGGGTATGGTATAGGTATGTGGATGATATTTTCGCGATTTTTGATACAAAGAAAGCAAACATTGATGATTTTGTTTCTAAATTAAATAGCCGGTATGATTCCATTAAATTCACTTACGAAGTTGAGAACAAAGGACAATTGCCTTTTCTAGATATTTTAATTATTAAAAATAATAATAGATTAGAATTTGATATCTATAGGAAGGGCACAGTAACAGATAGATATATTCCTAATGATTCATTTCATTGCAAACAACATAAATTAGCCTCATTACATTTTTTAGTTCATCGTTTGGTCACTTTCCCTCTGAATAGAGTAAACTTTAATAAAGAAAGGAATCGTATTAGAAATATAACTAGAGTTAATGGTTATGACGATGACTTAGTAAATAAGCTAATAAATAGACATAAGTTTAGGTTTAATATTCAGAATTCCACCTTTTTTACACGTGAAGAACATAACATCAAGTATGTCTCCATACCATATAATCCGAAATATAGCAAGGGACTCGATAAGGTATTTAATAAGGTAGGCCTCACCTTAGTCTATAAGTCATCAGACAATCTGAGGAATATCTTAGGAAATCCCAAGATAAGATTCCTAATTGTGAGAAAAGTGGAATTTATGAAATTAGTTGTAATGATTGTGACAAAAAGTATGTTGGGCAAACTAAAAGGTCAATTAAAACAAGATTTAAAGAACACTTAGCACACTTAAAATACAATAGAACAGAAAAGTTTAGCATTGCCGAACATGCCCTTGAAGCTCATCATACTGTAACATTAGATAATCTAAGATTAATAAAAAATGTATCTGATAGGAGATTGTTGAACGCATACGAAAGTATGGAAATCATAAAATGTAAAAGTAGTTTAAATAAAGACAGAGGGCCTATTCCTCATAGTCCCCTCTACTGGTTACTTGACCGGAACTGATGGCCTTGCCTATGCCATTAGTTCCGCTTGAGTAATTCAAGGGTTAGGCTAAGTATAAATAGGGTAGATTTGTAGATTAGCTTTAGTCAATCATCGCTCCTGATGAAGCTAACATGGTTAGCGAAACGCGCGTCGAGTACAAAAATAAAGTGTTTGGTGTAGTGGTGATATATACTGAGTAGTATCATTGTGCCAAAGATTCCACATTCCCAACTTAGTTTCTTTAAATGGAACATCCTATTTTCTAATTTATTTTTAAATTCTGCGTAAAATTTTATGACTTTTTTATTAATAATATTATATACCTAAACCTAGTAATTTTTCTAATATTTCACTTTAAAAAAAAAAAAAATACTAGTTTTCAATTTTGTAAAAAATTGCTAGTAGCGCCATTGTTTGTAAAGGTAGAATACTCATAATTGGTATGAACGTTCTATAGACATGAAAAAAAAGATATATGTAAAGAAATTTGAGTTAGATGCTACAGGGTGTTCAAAATAAATTTATGCATTTCGACTATTTTAAACTGAAAAATCTCAAATTTTTTAAATGGCACGCCATGTTTATTATTATTTTTTCTGATAGATTTTGCAAAACCCTCCAACTTTTATTAAGTATGTCATATACCTATTTCTAATAGTTTTCGATTTATTTTGAATTTTTCAATTTTTACCCTTGTTTTAAATACACTTACGCTATTGTGAAAACAAAAAGAAATAGTTAATAATAATTTTAATATAGTTTAGCTTATCTAATGATTAATTATTATGATGTAATAAATGTTCAAAAATATGCCCGTCTACTTGAATACACATGTTTAGTCGTTTTGCTAAATTTTCCTTCACTTTCCTTAGCATAAAGGGCGTTATTGTCCTATACGCATCCCGTATCCTAGTTTCCATATCTACTGGTGTTGTAGGGGGATTCACATAAACACGATCTTTAATGTACCCCACAAAAAGAAGTCCCTACCGATCCATTTTTGTGGCTAACGATCGTTTAAAAATTCCCGAACTTCCCGAACTCTAATAACATCTTAGAAAACAACAGTACCTAATTTCATCACTCACTGAAAACTCAAGTGGCACTTAATAACTTTATTTCCATGGTAGATTTTTTTGAAGAACTTAATACGAGGCTGGTTTGAAAAGTCCGTGCAAAAATAAAAACTACTTATGTGTTTGGGGTAAACCTTTTTTATTTTTCGACATAGTCTCCTTTTAGGCTTATACACTTCGTCCAACGATGTTCTAGTTTGTTGATCCCTTCCGAATAATAGGATTTGTCCAAGTCTGCAAAATATCCATTAGTGTCTGCAATCACCTCCTCGTTTGAATAAAATCTTTACCCAATGTGTCCCGCCAGCCATTTCTTCAAATTGGGGAACAAATAGTAGTCCGAGGGAGCCAAGTCTGGAGAATAGGAGGGATGTGAAACGAGTTGGAATCCTATTTCCATTAATTTTACGACCACAACTGCTGAGGTGTGTGCTGATGCGTTGTCGTGATGGAAAAGGACTTTCTTGTGGGCCAATCGCGGGCGTTTTTCTTGCAGCTCGGTTTTCAAACGGTCCAATAACGATGAATAATATTCACCTGTAATAGTTTTACCCTTTTCCAGATAGTCGATGAAGATTATCCCTTGCGAATCCCAAAAGACAGTCGCCATAACCTTTCCGGCCGAAGGAACTGTCTTCGCCTTTTTTGGTGCAGATTCCCCCTTGGTAACCCATTGTTTAGATTGTTGTTTGGTCTCAGGAGTATAGTAATGTATCCATGTTTCATCCACAGTGACAAAACGACGCTTAAAGTCCTCCGGATTCTTCTGGAACAGCTGCAAACCATCCTTGCAACACTTCACACGATTCCGTTTTTGGTCAAGCATGAGCAATCGCGGCACCCATCTTGCGGATAGCTTTCTCATGTCCAAATGTTTATGCAAAATATTATGTACCCGTTCAGTCGAGATGCCCACAGCACTAGCAATCTCACGCACCTTAACTCTTCTGTCATCCATCACCATATCATGGATTTGATCAATGATTTCTGGAGTCGTAACCTCCACAGGCCGTCCAGAACGTTCAGCGTCACTTGTGCCCATCTGGCCAGTCCGAAAATTTTGAAACCACTTATAAACTGTTCTAATCGAAGGTGCAGAGTCACCATAATGTTTATCAAGCTTCTTTTTAGTCTCCTGAGGCGTTTTGCCTTTCATAAAGTAATGTTTAATCACCACACGAAATTCTTTTTTCGTCCATTTCTTGAAAATCACTCGACTTCCTTGATTCACACGAATGCCAAACACAAAGAAATAGACCAATATGGCTGAAACTTGATGTGCGTTCATTCAAGAGATGCTACTAACTAAACATGACCTCAATACGCGCCGGTGGTGCCATCTCTCGGACTTTGCACGGACTTTTCAAACCAGCTTCGTAACTGCCTAAAAGTTAAGATATCTTTTTAAATCCGTCGACAACTAGACGTTATCTCCAATCTGCTACCTGCTAGGTGTTATCTACAGGTTAAATCTTCGAGTTAAGTCTTCGGGGGTCACTTTAGATAAATTTACACCTTGGTAAATATGGATAAACTTTAAGACTTTGTCAGTTGCTCTTATCTTTAAATATTACGAATGTAGAAATATTACCCAATGTGTTTGTGAATGAGTAAAAAGTCACGTTATAAATGATTATATTTCTGATTATAACTTATGTTATTATATTTTTTTGTCGTAACACTAATGGTAATGAGCAGGAGCTCCGTCTTGTTGAATCCCCATTTTTCTCCCTTTCAAAGTTATCAACTTCTTCAAGAAGCTGGGTAATTCGTTTTGCAAAAAATTTAGATATCTAGGCCTGTTAAGCGGTTCGCGGAAAAAATATGGAACAATAATTCGAAAATTTAATATACCATACATTAAGCGACCAATGGTTTTGGTTTTGAATTTCCCGGACCCAAAATGGATTAACCGTTAACTGCTCCATTACTGCGAAAAGTAGCTTCATCAGAAAACGTTATTTTGAATAAAAAATTTTGATCGGCCTCTATTGCTCCATTCATGGTTGTACAAAATTACGGTCTTGAGTTCTTGGTGTAGTTCCATATGAAAGAGATGATACTTGTATTTTCTCGTGGTGCGATTAGCCGTAGATTGGGATGTGTAAGATAAGTCAGCTAGCTGACCTGGGGATTATCTTCAACATGAAGTAAAATCTCCATTTCTTTTTCCTCATTGGTAGCATTCTGGTTTACTACTTTCCGTTTCGTATACTCAACGCTAGCACTACCATCAAACCGTTCCATTAAGCACTGAAAAGATTTTCTAGATAGCATACGTCTATTAGAGTACTTCGCTCCGTAACGCCTTACTGCCAAAAGACAATTTTTTCCCGCCTCGCTCAGTATATACGAGGCTGGTTTGAAAAGTCCGTGCAAAAATAAAAACTACTTATGTGTTTGGGGTAAACCTTTTTTATTTTTCGACGTAGTCTCCTTTTAGGCTTATACACTTGGTCCAACGATGTTCTAGTTTGTTGATCCCTTCCGAATAATAGGATTTGTCCAAGTCTGCAAAATATCCATTAGTGTCTGCAATCACCTCCTCGTTTGAATAAAATCTTTGTCCCGCCAGCCATTTCTTCAAATTGGGGGACAAATAGTAGTCCGAGGGAGCCAAGTCTGGAGAATAGGGGGATATGAAACGAGTTGGAATCCTATTTCCATTAATTTTGCGACCACAACTGCTGAGGTGTGTGCTGGTGCGTTGTCGTGATGGAAAAGGACTTTCTTGCGGGCCAATCGCGGGCATTTTTCTTGCAGCTCGGTTTTCAAACGGTCCAATAACGATGAATAATCTTCACCTGTAATAGTTTTACCCTTTTCTAGATAGTCGATGAGGATTATCCCTTGCGAATCCCAAAAGACAGTCGCCATAACCTTTCCGGCCGAAGGAACAGTCTTCGCCTTTTTTGGTGCAGATTCCCCCTTGGTAACCCATTGTTTAGATTGTTGTTTGGTCTCAGGAGTATAGTAATGTATCCATGTTTCATCCACAGTGACGAAACGACGCTTAAAGTCCTCCGGATTCTTCTGGAACAGCTGCAACATCCTTGCAACACTTCACACGATTCCGTTTTTGGTCAAGCGTGAGCAATCGCGGCACCCATCTTGCAGATAGCTTTCTCATGTCCAAATGTTTATGCAAAATATTATGTACCCGTTCAGTCGAGATGCCCACAGCACTAGCAATCTCACGCACCTTAACTCTTCTGTCATCCATCACCATATCATGGATTTGATCAATGATTTCGGGAGTCGTAATCTCCACAGGCCGTCCAGAATGTTCAGCGTCACTTGTGCCCATATGGCCAGTCCGAAAATTTTGAAACCACTTATAAACTGTTCTAATCGAAGGTGCAGAGTCATCATAATGTTTATCAAGCTTCTCTTTAGTCTCCTGAGGCGTTTTGCCTTTCATAAAGTAATGTTTAATCACCACACGAATTCTTTTTCGTCCATTTCTTGAAAATCACTCGACTTCCTTGATTCACACGAATGCCAAACACAAAGAAATACACCAATATGGCTGAAACTTGGTGTGCGTTCATTCAAGAGATGCTACTAACTAAACATGACCTCGATACGCGCCGGTGGTGCCATCTTTCGGACTTTGCACGGACTTTTCAAACCAGCCTCGTAAACCATATCAGTTAATTCATTTTTAGGAAAATCCATAACTATTACCTTTATACGTCACTTACTACAACAAATTAAACTATTTTTACTTGCTTAATAGACATGTCAAAATTTGACAATGAAAACATTTTTGTTTTGTCTTGGCAACTATGATGTTATAGCGTAAGTGTATTAAAAACAAAGGTAAAAAATTGAAAAATTCAAAATAAATCGAAAACTATTAGAAATAGGTATATGACATACTTAATAAAAGTTGGAAGTAGCATCTAACTCAAATTTCTTTACATATATCTTTTTTTTTCATCTCTATAGAACGCTCGTACCAGTTATAAGTATTCCACCTTCAGAAACAATGGCGTTACTGGCAATTTTTTACAAGATTGAAAACTAATATTTTTTTTTAAAAAAATAAAATATTAGAAAAACTACTAGGTTTAGGTATATAACATTATTAATAAGAAAGTTATGAAATTTAAAAAAAACAAATATTATATCAGCCACACTTTTTTGAAGTACCCTGTATACACAAAAATAATTTTAAACTGTGCATCTTAACATTCCCTAAAACTATTGTATTTAACATTTATTCGTCATTCCCGAAACAAATGAGGTAATAAACTTTACTTTATCGCAGACTCACCCTGTACAACAGTAAACAAGAACGAGAAAAATATATATCAAACTTTAGTTAATTGTGAGAAATTTGTTGTAAGAAATACATCCTCATAATATAAAGAGTCTCATTTAAAAGAGTCCACTTCGAGTAAAAAAATACACGAAAGAAAAGTTATTTTAATTTACAACGTTAACAACACCACAAAGACTTTTCGGAGAACCTCATTATTCTGGGTGACGGTAACCAGTGTTATCAGTCGGAAAAATTTTATAATTACTTGAGTTCGAGACGAGGGTCCACAAGGACAAACCGAAGTTTGAAATCTGAGAGCGAATTTGCTGTGACAGATTATGAAAACGCAAACTTGTGAATGGTTTTATATATGCAGAAGTATTTTCTGGGCCCTGTAGAAAGCCTACATTCAATTTAAATAATCGGCGGACATGAACGAGTCCCTTTGCTTTTAGCTAAAAAGGTATTGTCTAAATAAAATTAAACGCCGTTTTGCCTTAAATTCGAGTCTTTACTTGGGTACGTTGAGTATGATTCCGCAACTTGAATGTTTTATTTAATATGACACAGTAGGGTCGAAGTTAGACCTATGTAATAGCAGATCTCTTAGTTAGATATCTGTACTCTATAAGATTCTTAAGTAAATACCAATGTATATAAAAAAAATGGGAGATATTTCTTTAAGGACTAGCATACCTTTTGTCCTGGATATTCGTGTGAAGAACCTCTAATAGTTCTAGAGAAATTCTACCAAGAAGACATTAAACAGAAAGTCGGAAAAAAGTCGACACCAACTAGCTCAGGATAAGGAACTAAGGCGTATGTCCAAAAGTGGACTGTGAAGAGCTGCTAAAAGAAGAAGAAGATGACATCACGTCTTTTAATTAATCAGTTTATGATTAATTATATCTTTAAACTCTTTTAATGAATGTAAAATCGGTCAATTTCGGAAATATAAAGGCCCGGTATCTCTTTTAATATTAAATATTTATTAATATTTGTTACATTTTGTTTAGAAAACTTTTAATTTTATTATTATACTGATATAAAACGATATTAAAATATTAAAACTTACGAAATAGTTTAAAAATTACACATTGCTTTTATAGTAAATATTTTTGATAATTTTGTAATAATTTATTTTTGTCTAAATTAAAAAAAAAATGATATAAAGTTTCGCAACATTAAAACTATTAATATATGTAGTTTTGTTTTTCATCGTTTTTCAATCACCTTTTCTATATATATATATATATATATATATATATATATATATATATATATATATATATATATATATATATATATACAGTAGAACCCCGATTAACCGAGTCGCGATTATCCGAACTCCGGATTAACCGAGCCAATCTAAGAACCTAATTATCCGAGGTACGCGCGTCTATGCTGCGTATTATCCGAGCTTTCCATCTAAAATCGTCGGAGCCTTCGGGGAATCCCCCTGGCCCTCGTGAGGGGTTCCCCTATTTATGTTTTTGGACTCTTTCAGCATGACAATTTGCGTGAATGCAGTGCGTAATAGCGTTTACTACGGAGAAGTACGAGTATACTCACATAATTTATTTGGTTGGAGTTCTGGTAGTTAAGTGTAATTAATACGAACTGCTTTGTTTGAATTTTTGTTTGTCGTATTATAATGGAGCAAAACAAGCGTAAAAGAATCGTCTTTCCTATTGAAGAAAAATTAAAAGCCATCAGAAGAATTGAAACCGGAGAGACAATTAAAGTTGTTGCACGAGATTATGGAGTAGGTGAGGTAACAGTACGAGATTGGAAAAGAAACCGCACAAAAATAGAAGAGTGGTGTATAAATCAAGTCTCCTCGTCCCCAGGAAGAAAATCAATAAAAACCGGCGACTATGAAAAGGTTAACGAAGCTTTATTCATGTGGTTTAACCAACAGAGATCAACAGGTGTGCCTCTGTCAGGTCCAATTTTACAACATAAAGCAATAATGATTAGTAGGCAATTCCCAGAGATAGATCAGTTTACCGCCAGTTCTGGATGGTTTAACCGCTGGAAAAAAAACGGTACGGTGTACGACAACTGACTGTATGTGGTGAAAAAATTTCTGTTGATGTGTCATCAATTGAGAAGTTTAAGCAGAACTTTAAAAAGCAAATCCAAGATTGTGAATACAAAACCGGTCTGAATTATAGAATGCTTCCATCTAAAACATTGGCATCTCGACAGGAAAAATCAGCTCCTGGGCACAAACGAAGTAAAGAAAGATTAACTATAATGATATGTTCCAATGCATCTGGCAAGCACAAAATCCCACTGGTGGTTATTGGCAAGTCTGCACGTCCAAGAGCTTTAAAAGACATCTCACCCAAAGCCCTACCAGTCTATTACAAAAGTCAGAAGAGCACATGGATGGATGCGACCTTATTTATTAACTGGTTTGAAGAAGAGTTCGTGCCATCTGTGACTAAATTCGTGAACAGAAACCGTCTTCCTATTAAAGCAATTTTGTTAATGGATAATGCCCCCTCTCACCCTGGAGAAGGACTTCATGTGGGCGAAATTGTTGTAAAATTTTTTCCTCCAAATGTAACCAGCATAACGCAACCAATGGATCAAGGCATCCTCGAAAACATTAAAAAAAATTTTATAGGCGTTTATATCTTGAACATCTGTTAGAATACACAGAAAAGGAGGATATTATCAACGGGATGAAAAAGGTTACACTGAAAAATGTTATTTACTGGGTAAGTCAAGCTTGGGATTCTGTGCGTACTACCACTATTCAAAAATCTTGGTCAAAAGTTATTGATTTTGAGGACTATAATGACAGTGAAGATGATACTTCATTAAATGAATTAGCTTTGAAATTGAGAAGCCATGGAGAAATGTCCTGTTGAAATTTTGACACCGAGATAGAAGGAAAAGAAAAAAGTTTGTTTGAATTAATGCAAAAATTAAAAGGTTGCGAAAATGTGACAAGAGAAGATGTTGTTGAATGGATTACAGCAAATCATTTAGAAGAAGAAATGAGTAATGAAGAAATAACGAATGCCTGTCAGGAAACCGAAAAATCAGATGACGATGACGAAACGGCGGTCGATGAACAGTCTCCCACTAATCAAGAAGGTTTTGCTTCTTTGGAAAAAGCTTTGAGGTATATCGAACAACAACCAGAGGCAACCCCTGCGGATTTGCTTCTTCTTAATAGATGGAGAAACATTGCAGCGAGAAAAAGAAGATGCAATATGAAACAGAAGCGCAGAGATACCTATTTCACTGCTCTATAATGTATATACCTATTTATATGTTAAAAACGTTAATACATCGGTTTAAAGTATTGGTGTTTATTTTTTGAATGAATAAAAAACAAATCCGGATTATCCAAGTTTTCAGTTATCCGAGGAGGGTGCCCCCCCACGTTACCTCGGATAAACTGTATATATGTATATATATATATATATATATATATATATATATATATATATATATATATATATATATATATATATATATATATATAGTGGGGTCCCGAATGGTCGATTTTCTTAAGGTGTTGCTTGACACTATTTCGCTTTAATCATGTATTATTTTTATTAAAAAATGAATAAAATTCATATTACATATTTAGATTATTATTAACACTTATTACTATTATGTATTTAAAAATATGTATGTATTATTTTTATTTAAAATCTGGATTGTTTTGGAAAATGCTCCCTTCAGAGCTTAGCAAGCCAGTCCGAAAAAAATCTGCTCCTGGTCACAAATCCATCAAAGAAAGACTCACCATTATGACTTGTTCTATTGCTCTTACAATTCCAAGAAAAAAAAAATGGTAAAGTAATTTAGCCAGTACTTTTCTTGCGAACAGGTAGTTCTAAAATAAGTACTGAATTTGATTTTCTCCGGTAAAAAGAGAGTAAATTTCGGAAATATAAAAGATAAAATATAAATAAAACGATCATACATATCGACACACTCAAATATTATACAGACCGACAAGCCGACAGCTTGACAGTCGGATAGACAGACCGGTGGGAAGAGGAATATATATTTTTCACGTTCTAAGAACACTAGCACACGTATCTATTTATAGCAACCATTAATATACGTGGTAAAAAATCATAAATCTTCAGAGTCGATTTTCTCGTTAGTTATAGGAGAGCATGATTTATCATTATTTTTGTTCACTTATTTCATATACGAATTTACGGATTTGCAAATATGCAAAATTCCTAAAAAATCTTCTTTTTTTACAGAGGCCGCAAGCGCCGATCTCAGTCCCGATTGCTCGAAGCCCTCTTCAACAATTCAGAAGAAGATCAGGGCGATCCCAGGGGCGGACCTATCATCGAGCCCAGGGATTACGAGGATCTTTACTTGAATTACAAGAAATAAAATTGTCCACACACCCCCACTTAGGCACTTTAATAAATGGCTCTAAATACTTAAATCCACACATTCTTCATTATTAAAAAATACTTAATTGCAATCCAGAAAATTGTGAGAAAAATTATTCTATAGGGTTAGGGTAGAAGCAATTATTTTTAAATAATTTGAAAACGTATAAATTTATTAATCATTGGCGTTTATGGTATCGATATGCCAGACGGAGCGAAATTATCGATATTTTTTAATATCGATATTTTTTCAAAATTGTCGAATTTATTCAATGTCGATATATTTACCACTGATATGATTTCAAAGATAAAGGAAATACATTGATTCTGTAAACACCATTAAATCTAGTTTTATTATAAGAAGAAAGTTTTACCAAGAAATACATATATAATTTGTCAATGTGGCAGAAGATAGGCAAAAATTGGTCAGGTAAATGTTTTCTTTAGTTTTTAAGTAAGAATTATCGATTCTGCTGTACTTATGGAAGCTCCTTTTCGAATAGAATTTTCAACAAAAATTTAGGCATTGTTGGGCAGGTTCTTAGAATGGATTGTATTGTATGTCCTTTTCAGGCTCCTTGGAGTAGAGTAATCAGGCCACTTTACGAATTTTTCATTTTCTGTTTCTTAAATTCACCTTTTGTAACATCCGCCCGTAGTCGTAGTTTGTTGTGCTTGACTCTAACCGGTTACAACTTTTTTAGTGGATATAGGAACATGTTTTATGTCACATGCAACAGGTTTTGTGTTGCTTCTCCAATATTTTACCTATTAAACATTAAAAGGATAAAGTAAGTACAGCAAAACGTAACATTTTTCCAGGTTCAAGTGAATTTAAAAGATAATTACAAAAGCACATTTTTCGATATTTTCAACTTAAAAAACACTATAATTCTTTTAGGTTCTGTTTTTCAAAATTTATTAGTTTTTTTAGGCGTATGAAATGCAGCTAAATTATGAGATATTACGGTCAGAATACATAAACAAAACGCCTCTAAAACTTATTTCTAACACTATTTTTTTACCCGCGTAATCAATTTTAGTGATCGACGTTTGTAGGCTGCATTATTTAACATTAATTTCTTCTTTTCATCAAAGAAGATTTTAGGAAATATTTCTAGTTAATTATTAATCAGTAGATGAAGAAATGAACGGATCACTAAAGCAGATCTTGATTTTAACGATTACTTATTATTTTTCCTCTTTATAAAAGAATTCATTGTACCAAAAAAACTTTTAGCACACATTTTTGGGTAACAAAGTTTGTTTATGTTGTTTTGGTTTTCTCGATAATTTGATTGCAAAATAATTTTATTTAACATTTTTAAAAAGAAATATTTGTTAAATACATTTAAACATTTAATAACAAAAAAAATCAATATATACATATATATATATATATATATATATATATATATATATATATATATATATATATATATATATATATATATATATATATATATATATATATATATATATATATATATATATATATATATATATATATATATATATATATATATATATATATATATATATATATATATATATATATATATATATGTATGTATATATACAGTGTGTTCCAAAAAGTTTTATACAAATGGAGAAAAAGTGTATCTTACATATTACAAAAAAATAGAAAAGTTTTACATCACATGGAAATCCATAATCAAGCATCAGGAGTTTAAAATATTTGATAGTATACAGGGAAAATAAAAAATAATGGTTTATGATGAAGAGTAAAGTGTGTTTAAATTTAAATACGGATCAAAATATTAATTGAAATTATTAATAGGAACTAAAAAATTACGCTCACGTTTGCATTTGTGGCCTTCCTAGTTAAAAATTCAGAAGAACCCCAGTAAATACGTCAGTAATTGTCGGTTTATTTATCGAATAAAGGAAAACGAAATGATTAAAACTAATGCACGGATTTTGTTTGTTCATATTCTTGTTAAAAATTTGATAACCTTCTTATCTGCTTTGCAACAATTACATCCATAATAAATTTGTACTAATATCATTTTATTTTGAAAATTATAAAACTTTATTTTTTATTTTCCCTGTATAACATCAAATATTTTAAACTTTTGATACTTGATTATGGATTTCCATGTAATGCAGAACTTTTTCTCAATAATAAATTTTTTTTGTAATATGTAAGATAAACTTTTTCTCCATTTGTATAAAATTTTTTGGAACACACTGTATATATATATATATATATATATATATATATATATATATATATATATATATATATATATATGGGACATTCTCTATCAAACTGGCTCACTTTTTATCAAATCATAAAAAACAAATTCCTTCGATTTTAAAAGTTTATTATTTTTTATCTAGTAAAGTTTCTTCTATTTAAAAAAATTTTAAAGAATAAAAAAGACCTATAATGAACTTATGTAGAAGTTTTTTCAGATTTTTTTGGGACATTTTTTGCTTTTGTAACGTCATCTCTTGTATAAAAATCAAAGAAGTCTCCAAAAAATCTGAAAAAATTCCCATATAATTTTAGGTTAATTCTAGGTCCTTTTTATTCTTTAAAATTTTTTCAAATAGATGAAACTTTACTAGATAAAAACAATAAACTTTTAAAATCGAAGGAACTTGTTTTTTATGATTTGGTAAAAAAACGAAAAATATTTAAAATGATTTGAGTGTGAATAATATATTGTGAACAAATGTAGCTTTAAAAAAATTTTTTTATTACTTTTTGTTCAAAAAATGCGCATACGGGATGAAAAGAATATAAGGCATGACCTACAATTTGAATGCAAAAAAAATTTTTTTTGTTTGTTTGTTCTCAGTTTTGTTCTAGAGGGGTGGCTCGTTTGACAGAAAATGTCCCATCTATATATATATATATATATATATATATATATATATATATATATATATATATATATATATATATATATATATATATATATATATATATTAAAACAAATGAAGAAACGAAGCATTTTAAAAACTAAAATAAAATCGGCTTCATATGAACTTTCCTATTTTATTATTAATAATAATGATTTAATTAATTAAAATTACGAATAACAGTCAGATTCACTAAAATGGGGTTCTAGTTGTCAAGGAACTTAAATTTTAGTTTTCCAGTTAACTTTTGTTTTTGGTACTTCTGCGAAGATTTTTTTTAAAGTTATTTACAAAGCAACGAAGGCAAGGCCCACATATTTACGCAAAAATGCTATTGCGCATCCAACCTGACCTGAAAACTTGTTGACTGGATAGCACGCGAACAAATTTTGAATTGATTTGTCGGGAAATGATTTTATGAATTTTACTTTGTCAGCTGATGAAATATTTTTTAGGTGAGGGAAAACTCGCAGGGCTTGAAATCAAATTATTTTTATATATAATTACCGTCTGCAACCTCGAGTTGCTGAACAGATAGGAAAATTAATATTTTGTTCAATTTCAAATAATATTTCCCTTTAATCGGTTTAACCATAAATAAAAACGAATTTTCTGACATCGTGTTGCATAAGACCATAACTATAATTGGCTAACTATTGCTACAACAAATTTAGATTCGTAATTGCCAAATTGGATTAGCTCTTTTTAGTGTGTCAGACAGTATCAATAAAAAAATCCAGAAGAAAAGAAGGTAATTATTTACTTGATCACTTCACCCCCGCAGGGGGTGGCGGTTTCTAGGAATTGTAGAGGGGGTTCACTCAAACATATTCCCGTTGGCATTAGCAGTCGGTCACCCCACATAAAAAAAGTTACTAAGGGTTGAAATTTTATAAAAATAGCTGTTTTGAAAAGCAGTAAAAGCAAATATTTTTGAATTAAATATTTTTTTTATGACAATTTACATGTCTGTACTGGAAGCTGCACTTCCGGGCCCCTTTTTAGAGGCCGTTTTGCCCTTCAGTCTCTCAAAAAAAATCAACCCTTAAATGAGGTAAAGTAAAGGTGGCAAAAAAGATATAGGGCTTCGCCTCTTAGATCTTACCAGGAGCCCTGTCCCTGGATCTTGACTGCATTCGATCCCCACTCGCCCTCAACCTCTCCCCTCTCTCCTCTTATTCAAAAATTAAAATTGTCGATTTATATTTTCGAGAATATACATAAATATGATAAGTTTGTCATTATCGCTGAATAATAGATGAGACACGAATGTAAACAAACCGGTCTTTGTTTACTTTTCCCCTTTTTTTCCAATTTTAGGCTTGAAATCTGCAGTTTTTCTTTGTCAATTCTAGGAATAGATAGTTTATAGCTACAAATTATCGGGTAACGATAATAAATATGATGAATTCGATTTAATTGATTGAGGGTGAGATGTGATAGTGCACTCTTTATGAACTTCACATTACTCTTTTCAAGGATTTATTTTTTTAAGTGGTTAAGAAGTGGTGTCTCTGCTAAAGATGTGTCTGAGAGAACAGCTACCAGTACAGATTGGTCATTTTTCATCAAGAACTAAAATTAGAATCAAAAATATTTGATTTCGCAGCAGTTTTAGGGCATTCCATTTAATAAAATTGCAACCCTTAATAACTTTTTTATGAGGGGTGGCCGACGGCTAACCCTTCCGGTTTTGTATCAAGGATACTTCCCTCTACACCCCCTAAAAACCCCCACCCCTGCGGGGGTGAGGTGATCAAGTAAATAATTACCGAAAAAAAAAAATATTTCTTTTAAATATTCCTCGTAGTCATTTTTAACGTATCAGTATTATTAAGTATACCGCTAAATCTTTAAGTCATAAAAATCTAGTCTTATATTTTAAGTAAATTATTTAAGTAACTGTACCCTATTTATTTAATTCGTATTTATCTGTATAAAAACAAAAAATCAAATAAATAAAAATTGTTTTAGATTTTAGCTATTACTTAGTCAAAAATTGTTTAAAGTATGTAATATTTTCTATTTTAATTTAATATAATTATTGAATTTTTGTAACTTTTCTTATTAATAATTCCAGTATAATGCTGCATATTTAACATAATAATTTCATAAATTTGTCAGTAGATAGGTAATAACGACCTTACTATAGGTAAGTACGCATATCACCAAAAGATTATCCCTCTTTACAATCGAAATATCAAAGATGTAACACATTTCCCATGGTGAATCGTGGCCAATAGAAAAACACATACACACTTGTTAAAACTATCGATGCCAGTAAATTTGTTTCGTTTTTCTCAACGAATATATGCCTGTAAAATTTTACCCACAATAATAAAAAATGCCTAGTCATTATTTATGTAATATTAAAAACTCCACCTTAATCATCGAACCTGAATGAACAACAACCCTAGGAGAGAGTCAGAAATGCACAGCCGAAACGGATATTAACCAAAAAGGGATGTTTCGATTAGTATTGCTGATATACAAAGATATTTATCTTAAGAATATGAAATTATTGTTTTAGTCCAGGGCTGTCAAGATCATGCCCAGTTCGAGCCAATTTCGGAGGTAACGCCTCCCGCTGCCCCCACCACTGCTAGACGTTAAGCGGCCGAGCCGCCGATCGCGGCTCGACCGCTTACCAAACACAATGCGCTCGTCCTATGTCTCTCATAGCCGCTCCTGAGACTGCGCGATCTGCGGCAGCAGCAGTGGTGGGGGCAGCGAGAGGCGTTACCTCCGAAATTGGCTCGAACTGTGCATGACCTTGACAGCCCTGTTTTAGTCATACCATGAACTAAAATTATACAGATAGACTATATACTAATAAACAAAAACCTAATAAAACAACAGTGCCATCATTATGTTATCCTGACCACCATTCTTACTTCTATCAGTTCGGTCAGCGATACAGAGATGGCGTCATTTTGCCCGACAGACCCGACATCTCTAATAAGTTGCGTGAACTCTAATATCAAAACATATATGACGATTTAATATGCAGATGTGTGTTCGATTTAGGTCTTAAACTTTAGTATTTAGTTATGTATCTATATATTATGTAGTTAGTCAATGATAATATGTAGCGTTGTACAAAAAAATGTGGCCACATACCTCTAGTCCTATATTAAGAAAAAACTCACGCTTATTATTATCAACAATTGTAGTGTGAGAATTTTTTTTTTATGGTTGTGCATATCAAAATCATATTAATCACTGGAAAATGCAGCATATATTTAACAAAAGTATGTATTAGATTTTAAAACCAAAAGACTAAAACGCTTAAAAATATGAAGTAAGGATATAATATTTGGAATTGTTTTTTTTTTTTGGAAATAAGAGCATTGTCCGCTTGTCTTCATATTTTGTTAAAATTTATTTATTATTACATATAGGATTTTTTTTAATGTTAAGGGACTTAAAGCAATTGAATCTCCCTTTCTACTGTGTCATATCTCTATTGTAGCTCTTTGTACTTTATTAGGTAATTTTTGTATATTTTTGTATATTTATTGTATGTTGTAAATTTTTTTATGTTTTTTACTTATATTAATTTATTTTTATATTCAATAAACTAGAGCTCGAAGTTAAAAACTCTGTGTTGTCTTTTTACTTATAAAATTTACCCTTAGTTTATTGTGAAGTATCCCATGTTCTTCGTACGACGCCATCTCCTCACGAAGGTTCGCGATCCATATAGATCAGAGGTCGGCAACCTTTTAACTAAGGGGTGCCAGTTTTCATCCATACAACATTTTGCGTGCCGACATAGGTACTTACTACAACTAAAATTAACAAAAATTAACTTAAATTAACTTAAAATATTGCTTTTAGAAGGTTTAATTACAAAAAATTTTTAACAGTTAACAAATAATTTTATTATACTAGTCCTAGAACCTAGTGTGAACCCTGTGCTTGAAGTTCCTCAGAGAGTTTTCTTATATCCGGTTCATGTCTGGTTATTTTCAGTGTCACACATGCTTCCGAGTTGTCTGTTGTCAGCCTGCTTCGGTACTAGTTTAAAATCACTCTCATATGGGAAAAAAGTTGTTCACAGATATAGGATGATCCGAAAGCTGTAAGCGTGGCAAACGTTACTTTCTTAAGACAAATAAATTTCTCCGGTAAACTGATCCAACAACTCAGTATCTCGTTTGAATGGTTCTGGCAGTCACGTTCTAATACCCTTCTTAATTCTACAAATTTCGTGTTCCATAACTCGGAGTTTTTAAATTCAATGTATTGAAGATCAAAATCATTAATGTCCATCCATGAGAAAAGAGATATGTCAAAGCAACTGCTGGAAAAATCCATTAAATCTGGTGTGATTGAAAAAGCGAACATAGGACCATGTTTATCAAAATCCTGACCCCTCTCGATAAACTCCTCTTTTAAATTAGTCATATATTTAAGAATTTCGTCTATTAGTGCACCATCGTCGACACTGGATATATAAGTTTTTAAATTTGGAAAATATTTATATGTGTTTGTAGTAATATCGCTGATAAATAAATCTATTTTTAATTTGAATGATTTCTAGGATTCGTATAAATCCAGAACTGTTTTGCCTGAACCTTGTAACTTTAGTAGTAGTAACAGATCCAGATCTTCTTATCTTCTAGTTCAGGATAAGCATCCACTTGATTTTTTTCCAACAAGAACGATTTAATTTCGCCCAGACATTGCATAAATTTAGAGAGCACTTTACCACGGTTGAGCCAGCGCACATTATTGTTCAATGGTATATCTGAATATGCACTTTCTAATTCCTACAGAAACGCCTTAAATTGTCTATGGATCAGTGAAGAACGACCGACAATGTAGTTAACTATTTTAACCACCCTATCCATCACGGATTTTAAACTTTCAGCGGAGATTTAGCGCACAAACTCTCTTGGTGAATTATGCAATGAAAATTCAAAACTGATCGACCCATGCGTTCAATAAGAAGGGAAACAAATCCTTTATGTCTCCCAATCATAGCAGGGGCGCCATCTGTCGTTACGCAAAAAATTTTATTTAAATTAATGTTCCGCTTTTACAAAATGTTTAACAAATTCTGAAAATATATCCTCTGTAGTTCCCTGCAATGGGAGCAGACAAATCAGCTCTTCATACGCACTGGCATCATCGAAGTATCGCGCAACGATTGCCAGACGGGCAATGTCTTTAATATCGACACTTTCATCCAATGCTACACTAAATACAAAACTCCGTTTGATAGCGTCTCTCTGCTGTTTTTTGGACATTTTGTGTTATTTCGGTAATTCGTCTCTCGATGGTCCGCGCTGATGCCGGTATATCCCTAATCCTGGCCAATATTGTATCCTTATTGGGCAAGTCGTCGATTAAAATCTCGCCAGTACTCAAAAACGTTTGCTTCATAAATTCTCCGTCAGTGAACGGCCTACCCTTTTGTGCCAACGATTGTGCAATTCTGAAACTGCATTCAGTTACCTGATTTTTTCCTTGGAAAACTTTGCTAAAGAATGTTGACTGTTTCTCGTATTGTTTACTTGCTCTTTGTATTGCCTCCCTTTTATCAGCGTTATCTTTAAATGACGATTCATGTTTTATCTGGAAATGTCGTTGAACACTAGATGTTCGGAAAACTACGCTTTCCCGACATAGGACACAAATGGCCCGATCGTTTTGCTGTACAAAACCGTAATCTGTGAAGTTTGAAATGATGGAACGTCTACCTTCTGTTTCTTCGCGGCCATAACGCAACGTAATTTTAATTTTTAAACTTTTCGACTTCTATTGACTGGAACGGATGTTACTTCTATACTAAATGATCCAAACGTGTAACCGCTTGCTATATATAGAAAAATAATGTTTCCAGAAAATTCCAATAATTACGTTTATTAAATTTCTTAGAACAAAAATTATTATCTACAACGCGCCCATTGCAATCAAAGGGCCGCCTAGAAGTTAAATCTAACAAAAACTAAAGTTTGGCAATATAAAAAGAGTTGCGGCGCGCATCGGAACGATTGAAGTCAAGTCAAACAAAAACCGCCTTATAGCGGCTCTTTTGATCTGAATCGAGGACGTTTATTTGTGTTTTGGCCTAGGCTTATATTTTGAGACTTGCCGTCTTTAATACTTGCCGAAATTAAAGCCAAAGCAATACATTCAGTAAAATTATAAATTACAAAATATATATTTTGTAGTTTTTGGCAATAATACCTAGTGACCTATATAATATATCGTTTTTGTTTGTATCGTTAAAGTAATACTGTCTTCGATTATTTACTTAATTTCGAAACATGCCGCAAATTACAGAATTAATGTGTCAACTTTGAATAGGTACGCGTGCCATTCAAAATTGCTTGGCGTGCCAGAGATGGCACGCGTGCCATAGGTTGCCGACCCCTGATATAGATAAACGAACTTTAGAAGCTGCTACTCGAAAAATATCTCTCGAAGCACACCCAAACCACCTTCTCATGTCCTTCAGCCAAGAATTCTGTCGTCTTCCGATCCATCGTTTGCTCTTTATTTTGCCTTCAATAACACTAGTTTACAAAAAAAAATACTTATTTTTGTTCATCAAACGAAACATATATTTTTTAAATAAGCTAAGTATTTTTGTTCTCCGCTAGCACGTCATAATTCTCAGATAAAACCGTTTCTGTTTCTCATCTACCCGCAGTAGTTGTAATGATTTCTTTGTTTGATTCTGTAAATAACAAAGTGAAGTAAATACGAAAGATTGCTGTAAAATGTCATCTAGAATGTGTAAAATCAATCCAAACCGTTTTTGCTACGTTTGTGACAAAATTGTTCGGTTAAATCGAGACTACCCTATAAAAAACTCACTGCAAAACGTTTATTTACATTATTTTCGATTTCTGGTGTCACATCAAGATAAATACTGGATTCCTCTTGTGGTCGTCGACTACTGGTATTCAGGTAAAAACAGATCTTTGAACTTTGGTAAACCAATGATCTAGAGAGAGCCAACTAACCACGCAACCGACTGTTACTTTTGCTTGACTAAAACTTTTGATTTCAACTTGAACAACAAAGATAAAATAGAATATGCAGATGTTCCATCAGTGTCTAAGCCTGTGCCTTATTCAAAGGATTTGTGAGTTCCTACACCACCCAGCAGAAGTGACCAAACCCAAAATGTCACAGCTACATAGAGCAGTATTACACTGCACCAGAGTAGTGACAGTGAGCAGTCCAGCTCGGATAACTTTGTCGGCGATGAGGACAATCCTCATTTGCTAACTCTGAACTCGACGATCTTATAAAAGATTTACAGTTGTCTAAGTCTAAAAGTGAATTATTTGCCTCAAGGTTGCAGCAGTGGAAGTTACTTGATCCTGACACAAGAGTTGGTATTTATCGCTCCAGGAGTAAGACCTATGCTACTTTTTTTACAAAAGAAAATGAATTTTGTTATTGTCATGATGTTAATGGACTGTTCGAAGAAATGAAACAATCATACAATCCAGAAGAATGGCGCCTTTTTATCGATCAAATACGAATCTCACAATTAGTATATCTGTGGTGACTTAAAAGTCATCGATATGCTTTTGGATTTGCAAGGCGGCTACACAAAGTACTGTTGCTTCTTGTGCGCGAGGACAAAGAAGAATTACTATAAAAAGAAATTTTGGCCTATTAGACCCGAATATGTTCCAGGTAAAATAAACATTAAAAATACATGCTTGGTTAACCCAAAAAAATTATATTACCACCGTTTCACATTAAGTTAAGCTTAATGACAAATTTTGTCAAAGCTTCGAATAAGACAGGGCCAGCGTTTCTGTACTATGCAGTATATTCACGGATCTTTCTGAGGCTAAACTAAAAGAAGGAATATTTATAGGTCATGAAATCAGGAAAATTTTGGATGATAAAACATTTGAGAGCCATTTGACGGGCGTTGAAAAGGCTGCCTGGAATTCCTTCAAACTTGTTCGAAATTTTTTAGGTAATAGAAAAAATGACAATTATCAAGAGATCGTCGCAAATTTATTGCAGAATTACGAACTGATGGGTGTGAACATGTCCTTCAAAATTCATTTTTTGCATTCCCATTTGGATTTTTTTCCGAAAAACCTTGGAAGTATGAATGATGAGCATGGCGAGCGGTTTCATCAGGATCTAAAATTATTTGAGCAAAATTATCAAGGTTTTTGAGACCAGAACATGCTAGGACACTACTGTTGGTCTGTTGTAAGAGATACAGATACAAGTATTTACAAAAAAAAGAGCTAAAACTTATTATTTTTAATTGTTTATTCGTACTTTAAATGTTTTTTTTGTAACATATTTCTTATTAAATATCCTAAAAGTTTGACGAACTAAATAGTTTCAAATATTTTTTCTAAGTTGAGGACACTTAATCTAAGAAACTCTGGTTGCTATAAACATCGTCTTTGTGCTCTTTTGTTCACTATATTTAAATGCGCTACAGGCCATGAAGGCCTAGGGCTTAGTAAACTGTCCATTTCCCTCTTCCCTATTCCCTCTTCCATCACCCGGCGTCCAAGTATTGTTGGATCGTATGTCTCCACTCTATTCTGTTCTGCGCCTTCGTCCTCCAGTCTCTGACCCCTATGGCTCTTAAATCCTCCTCAACATGTTGCAACCATCTCCTCCTCGGCCTTCCCTCCTTCTCGCACCCACAGGCTCTTGTCAAACGTTGTACGTGTCCTAGCCATCTCATTCTCTGCGCTCTTATAAAAGATGTGAATCTAGGTCCGTCATATAAGTCTTTCAGTTCCTGATTTGTCCGTCTAGTCCACCCTTCCGGTGTGTTTCTTCCTCTGTAGATCACTCTTAACATCCTTCTTTCCCACCTCTTTAGCGTCTCTTCCTCTAATGTATTCATTACCCATGTTTCACATCCATAGGTGACAGTAGGTCTTATGACCGATCTATAAATCTTCAGTTTTGTCTTTCTAGAGACGTATTTTGATTTCATTAAAGCATTCAGGCTCCCACATTTTTGGTTGCCCTTTGCTATTCACGCCTTCAATTTGCTCCCCTCATGCCTGTTTTATTCCAGCAGTACACCCAAATATACAAATCCACTCTCTCAAATTTATATTCCCTTCCATCATAGGTCACTATTAAGTTCTTTTTCTTTCTTAGTTTCTGTGCTTCCTGCTATCATATATTTCGTTTTCTCGGAGTTGATTTCTAATCCATACTTACTTGCCTCTGTTATTAGTCTTCTCGTTCTCTTTACCAGTTCTCTGCTAGACTTTGCTATCAACGTCAAATCATCCGCATATGCTATACACTGGTGCTCTTTATTAAAAATTGTACCGTCAGCCTCTAGACTGCTCTCTCTTACTATCCTCTCCAAAACTAAGTTAAATAACGTCGCAGACAGTGGGTCACCCTATCGTAGTCCCCTTTCCACTATAAAATCCTTTGATTCCAGGCCATTCCACACTATTTTATTGGTCGTTTTTTGTAGAGTCATCACTAATCTGATTAGTTTTGTTGGTATTTCTAAATGGAACAATGCTTGGTACATTATGTCTCTTATAATTCTATCATAAGCCTGCCGGAAGTCTATAAACAGGATATGTAACGCTATTTTATGCTTATAACACGTAGTTTAAATTTCTTTAACAGTGAATATCTGATCTGTTGTGAATCTGTTACTTCGGAACCCCGCTTGGTATTCCCCCATTCTTTCTTCTGCATACCCGTTCAATCTCTTCCGCAATACCTTTGTCAGAATCTTATAGCATGTATCTAGCAAAGCTATTCCTCTATAATTTTTGCATAGCATTTTATCACATTTTTTGTATAGTGGACTTATAAGAGCATTGGACCATTCCTTTGGCATTACCTCCTGTTCCCACACTTGCTCTATTAGTAGAAATAGTTTCTAATGCAGTTGTGCGCCTCCTGCTTTTAACATTTCAGCACTTATTTCGCTTTCACCTGGCTTTTTGTTGTTTTTCATTTCATTAATTATAGCTTGGATTTCTCCTCTTGTCGTCTTACTCACCATATTCCCATCATCGTCCACTGTTCGTTCTTCTACCTCATTCCCTGCTTCTCCCCTCCCCCATTCAACAATACCTCGAAATACCCCTTCCACTCATCCATTATTTTGTCTGGCTCACTTATTAGTAATCCTGTATTAGTTCTGAGGTAGCTGATTCGGCTATGGTATCCTTTGTTTATTCGTTTTACCTCCTGATAGAAGCTTCTCGATTCCTTATTAACAAATCTGTCCTCTATGTTTTTCAATTTGTCTTCATTGTATTGTCTCTTCAGTCTTCTGCATGATTGTTCGAACATTCCTCGAAATTCTCTATATTCATTGGGTTCATTATCATCGTCTTTTGTTCACAGTATTGTAAAATCGTGGTCCCCTTTATTACAAATTGGAATACACTTACTTAAACCGGGGAACACCAATACCTATATTTTGACGACAGCATTACCCTCTGGTGAGATTGTCTTTTACTCGTAAGTAAGTAACAGAAACTAGAGTCCACGAGAAAACAGTTATTAGTCATGATTTCTGCAGTAAGTAAAAGAAATATAATACATTTCCAGTTTCTTAGGGTATTCGCATGGTATCTAATCACTATTTGAAAACGAAAATCAGAATCTTGGCACAGACCTTACTCCTGTATCGTTCATCATCTATCGGCCAAAGAATAAAACGTGGATGTCAATGATTTTACTAAAGAAGAAATCCCGAATGAATTAAGCAGAAAACCATATTACTAAACATTGTCTAGTGTCGCCATCTAATAGAGACCAAATAGTATTTCTGATGGGAAAGACACGAGAAAATCCCAAATAATGCCCTTCTCATTTATTCGATGTAACAAATATGTTCTCCAATATCCCAAATAAAGATTGTTTAGAAATTATTGAAACTATGCTACAAAAAAACAACGTCAATATAACAATACAAGATATATTGAAACTGTTCGAATTTTATATAACCGGAAATTATTTTCAGTTCAATAATCAATTTTTCAAACAAAGAGATGGTCTTGTCATGGATTCTTCACTTAGTCCTTTGAATTTCTGCTATTTTTATGTCAGGACTGGAAAATAATTTTCTAAAAACTCAACACGCAAAAAATATTCTCTTTTGGTTTAGGTATGTGGACGACATTCTACTTTAAATTTTTTAAATAATATACACCACAACATAAAATTCACATTGGAAAAGGAAACAGAAAATAAAATAAATTTCTTAAATGTTACAATTTCAAAGAAGGGAAATAGATTAGAATTCGATATTTTCCGTAAATCAACCTTTCCAGATGTCACCATCACAGCTGACTCAATACACCCTAACTCCCATGGCAGCTTATAGATCTATGATCCATAGAGCCTTTAATATCCCTTTTAGTAAAAATAATTTTAAAAAATAGCCAGATTCAATCAAAAATATAGCACTCAGTAACAGCTTCCAACCTAAAATAAGCCGTAAACAAAAGCAAATCACTTTCAGCTTAATTTACCCCGTAAAAGAATACCAAGAAAAGAAAACATTTGTACCTCTGACATATTTTGGTCCCATCTCGGGTAAAATATCTCAAGTTCTTACGGCCGGAAAAACAAGAATAGCTCTAAAATCCGCTCAAAAATTATCCAATATATTTTTCAATGCCAAAGATAAAACCAATAAATATAATAAATCAGGAGTTTATGAACTTAATTGTCAAGAGTGCAATAGCTGTTACATAGGACAAACAGGACGGAATTTCAAAACAAGATTCGCATACATAATGCTTCTTATAGGCTAAAAAATGAAAAATCACACTTTGCTAAATATTTTTTAGAAACAGGCCATCCATTTCCCAATATTAATTGTTTACAAATACTTCATACGGCACCTAAAGGGTCAAAGCTCATTTCTTAGAATCTATAGAAATTTACAGACATTCAAAGAACCATAATATAAATTTACTGAACAGTCAATTAGACGCAGCAAATTCGGTCCTTTGCCAACTTTTATAATACCTAATATACCCACATCTGTTCATTATATAAACATAAATACCAAAAATCTCTTTTAGTCTTAGTTAAGCGTTTGAAAATGTAGTTGTACTACAAAATCGCGATAACGCAGTTGTAAATCTTTACAAAATACAAATAGTGTCAGTTAACAAAATAATTAAGTAATTTTATCGTCACAAGAAAATAACCTATCGGCAGGAGCAATAAGAATTTTTGACAAAATGGCGAACTTTAGTAATATCAAATTAAACATGATTTTGTGAGAACAAAGATCCTCTCAACATTCATTGAACAGTTTTTCCAATCATCGATTCAAACAACCGCGCATATTCCAATATATTCCACAACAAACAGAGATCATTCGAATGGCACGTTAATACATCAGAAAAAGATAGACTTTAAAAGGAATCGCCTAGTAGAATCATCCCGATGGTGTTTTTTGCCGAAAAAAGAGATAACCAAACCCACATTTCGCTAGCTAAAAAAAGACAACTATAGACCAATCGAATTACAAACATGGCGATTGACAACTGATTGTATTTTGTGGTACGAGAAGTGATCGTTGCAAGAAAAACCCAAGAAAAAGCTCGATTTTCGCAAAGTGAAAAGCAAGTTCCGCGGAAAATGTGCAATGTGACTTAATCAGAAAAAGTGTATTCTAAAGTTTTTTAGTTAGTTTTTGTTTGAGTGCCCGTTTTTTACGTCGAATGTATTCGGATATTTTTCTCATCTCGGAAAGACAATGGCGGTGCTAGAGGAGTGTTGTTTCGCGACTGAGTGCTGAATTTTCTCCATACTTTTCCTGAGATAAATATGAATACTGGCATAGGGTCAGATTACGATTTCAATTCTGAAGAAAACTCGTCAAAATGGAAGGGTCTTCTGACTGCTGCTTTGAAGAAAGTAAGGATCGCCATAGGCGGCTGTGCACCTGTCAAAATTTTGTTCATTTATTTCTGGGGGGGCTCATGGGATGATGTCAGAAGTGTTTTGTTTTTTATTAAATAATTTTGTCAATAATTTTTAATCCCTTTTGAATTTCAATTGGTATTGTTCAAATTTCAATTATATTTAATAAAAAATAATACAAATCATAACTTTAATATTAAATTAACAGCTTTAGAAAAACAACAAATACTGAGTGTTTTTTTAGGTGAGGCATTACTTTTGTCTGCTTATCATACTCAATAATAATATTCATTACTGTACTCACTGTTCATTTATTTTGTCAAATTCAAACTTACTTAAGCGTTATGCCTTTCTACCCCTTTAGGGGTGTAAGGCCCGTAGAGGTGAGTTATTCTATATTTGTCTTTTCCATATTTCCTTACACCTCCTTTTATCCTGTGTGGCTCGTCTTGCGTGTACCCACTCTAATCCTCTTTTAGCCACTGCCTCTCTAACATCCCCCAAACATACTTCTAGGTCAGCCTCTTCTTTTCTTGCTCACTCTGGCTTCAAACACTTGTCTAACTATTCTTTGTTTAGGCATCCTTTCGATGTGACTGTACCATCTTAGTTATGCTTCCTCAACCTTTTCTACCATTGCACATAGGGGTATTTGAATGATCTACGTGGGCAAAATTATTTTTCGGTTCTATTGTATGCTAAATTATATTACCAAGTTAAATTAATCAGTTACTTTGCATAAAATTACTTAATTTGTAATAAAAAATAAAAAAACCAAACTTAATTTTATAAAAGAAAAACATTTTAAATGAAAACATTTATTTACAAAATAAATGTAAAATTTAAACTTAAAAATACACTATAAACAATTATATTTTGTTGTCCACAATTGTATTTTCATCTTCACTTTCAGAAAAACACAGTGGGTTCAGCTCTGCAGGCAGGAGCATTTCTAGCTTCTCTGGTAACAATGAATGTGACTTTATCCTCTTTATTCACCTCATACTGCTCAACAAAGGATTGGAACTTAAAAGTAAACAATTAAAAATGTCCCTGTTGCAGCTTTCTCGTGAAAACTTTCGAGCAAAATCTTGTCGGTAAGACCGAAGGTGCTTGTTCCTTGCCTTTGCGGCTTCTTCAGACAGCTGCCCAATTGGTAACAAAGCATTTTTTATTATCTCTGCGCCATGAACAAGTATCTTGTGCATCGTGGGTGTCATGGGACGCCACGGGTAGAGGTCCACATATAGACGAGCAGTTTCTAATGCATACTTGTCATATTTTTCTGGGTCGACTTTATGTCCACTTGAGATTGTCTCCAAAATGACTTTTAACCTATATAACAGCTCATAGCTAAGGCCCGTTATTTCTGCTGCCAATTTCAGGTCTTTAAAAAGTCTTCAACTGGTCTTCTCATCATTGGTGTTTCCAAAATTTGCCTTTGGCATATCGACCAATAACCCGGTTTCATTGCGAAACCAGGTCTGGATTTCAAGTTTCCTCTCTTTCTCGAGTTCCTTTTCAGCCTCCGTTTTTCTTTCTTTATATTTTTTTACTGGCAGTTTATAAGCCAGATGTAGGACACTCTCAAATAATCTTATCCTGGCATGTAATACTAAGAGACCGAATTGTACTGCCTCGGGATTAACTTCTTTTGTTATATTCAATCGGTTAAAATCCTTTGAGGTTGCAACACAAATATAGCACCGGCTTGTTGCTGTGGTTCCAGTGGCGGCATTACACACTTTTCCATCCACCATTGTCATGATAAATTTGTGTTTGACTATAAACTTTTTCTCATCCAAATCAACCTCAGTAGGAATGAGAGAATCAACTGATTTATTCACGTTAATTTCTTGTTCTGTGACATCAGTACTCTCTTTGATAAAACGAAATCTTATTGGCCGACAAAAACGCGGAGAAGACGGAGTCGGATTCTCCCACACGGTTTTTCATTATTTTTTCCGCACACTAATTTTAGAGGCATGAAGCAACTTTGAAATATATTGCTATCTGAATCCGCATCACTGTCAAACTTTTGTTTGTATTGGGATTTTGTGATCCGTCGCAACCCCATTTAGGAATCATCATTAGGGTATTCCGTTTTTGTTCATTTAATGTTTGCAATACCTCTTCCAGGTAGTCAGACAATCGTGCAACAGTAAGATCCACCAAGGGCTGTAATTGAGCGTCCGCACTAGTGCTAGTTATCTTGCACGCTTCTGGTGGCGGGTACCACTTTTTTTTTTCCTTTTGTAGGAGGCTATACCACGGAAAAATATGTTTGTTCGTCCTTCTTATGATTTCATACTGTTCTCTTGTTAGATCTGTGTCTATGTACATTTGGATTGCTTCCTTGACAGTCAAAGGGCTACTTTTATTTTTTGATGATTTTGTGTCTAGTGATGATTTCTTTGAGTACATTTGAAGCATCTCGCTTTCCCATTTTTCTCAACTCAACTTGCGCGGCATGCACTATCACCTCCCCTTTAAAGGTAAAGCGAAGCTCCTCCATCTTTCTTCTTTTACTTCTCTCGCTCAATTGTTCAAAAGGTTTGCTTGGTCGACAAGATCTATTTTGCAGACTGTCAACCACTGGAATTTCAAAGGTTCCTTCTAGCCATGAACTATTGTATTGAACAAATATGTCTTCCTTATTATGGGCTTTGATCCATCTACGTTTAACTTCAGATTTAAAATGAGAAAAATTCCTTTTTAAGGTTTGTATTTGCTCTTGTGTATATCCTTCAGTTGACAAAAGTTTTTCTTTCAAGCAATTTAGTTTGTCTTCCAAATAAGGTAAATTTTCCTTCATCATGCGATCAAACAAGTATTTCTGGGTCACAACCTTCATTCCCGATGTACCAAGTAAACCTACAACAAAGAGTAGTTAAGTTAAAATTGATAAAATCAAAATCTATTTTTTCTCACAATTTTGACCATAATTTTCAAAGTTCCAAAATGTATCTTATCCAGACTTATCCGGGGCCAGTTTTTTGATTTATTATTTACTGAAACTACCAACTTTAGAATATGAAAACGACAGTAAAACATATTTTTTTTTACAAAATAATACTCATGGAAAATACCTTTCTTTACCGTCCCTTACGTTGACCCACAAATAAATAAATGATAAAAGTTTTATGAAATAACATAGTTACATACCTGTACTTTGAGAATCCATCACTTTTTCCACTACTTTAGAACTTATAGACATAAAATTCCACTTTCACAATTATGATTTTTAAGAGCGCCGAGAACTGATAACGTACAGGATCGAATTCCGACTGACATAAAACAGGTAAGACTGCACGGGTGGGGTTGGAAGCGGTGGTCTTTGGTTCTCGGAAGGGTCCTCTGTCTCTGGTAGTCAGTTACCTGGCAATATTTTGTGTTTTGATTTTTTGACTTTTGGCCGCGTAGATCGTTCAAATACCCCTATGTGCATTGGTTTCAGGTTGAAATTCTTTCTGAGTTGTATAATCCTAACCCTGTCCATCTTTGTTTTGTCCTCTATTTTCCTTATGAATCTCATTTCTGTAGCCGCCGTTATCTTTCCTTTCTGTCTTTCTGTCATTGTCCATGTTTCTCCTCCACATAAAAGTATTGGTGTTGCAACCTTCTCGAATACTTGGGCTTTAATATTTTTTGGTATCTCTTTCTTTCCTAGGAACGTATTCTTTATACTATTAAATAATCTTCCTCCTGTTATTATTCTCTCCTTGATCTCCTCTTCCATCCTTCCATCCTCCGTTATCGTTGATCCCAAATATTTAAACTTCTCCACTTGGTCCAGCCTTTCCTCTCCTATCTTTATTTCATGTTGTCGCTTTTGCTTTCCTATTATCGTAGTCTTTGTCTTTTCTTTATTAATTTTCATGTTTATTTTTTCCAATGCTCCTTTATATATCCGTATGTTCCTATTAAGCGTTTCCTCGTCTTTTGCTATAATAACCATATCATCCGCATAACATAGTTCTGATATTTCTATCTTTTTCATCTTCCAATAGCCTATCTGGTATGGTCGTACCCCTTTCTTCTTTGCTTCTTTTATTGCTTCAGCCAGAACTATTGGGAAAAGCATGGGGCTCGAGATGCATCCCTGCCTAAGGCCCATAGTTGTTTCAAATATATCAGATCTATCTTGCCTTGTTCTTACATAATTTGTTGATTCTTTGTATAAACTCTGTATGCCTTTTATTATTATTTCTGGTATTTCGCTTTTCCTCGGTGTTTCCCATATGTCCTCTCTTTTAATCTTGTCGAAAGCCTTTTATGGGTCTATAAAACCCAAGTGAATTTCCCTATCTTTTTCTATTGCTTTTTCACATAATTGCCCCACTATAATTATTGCATCGTTCACCCCTCTACCTGGCAGAAAGCTCAAATCCAAGCTATATCTTCAAAAAATATATTTTAAAAATACACTTAAAAAAATGTAGTTGGCCCATCCTTGGTGGCTACGCTGGCGAAATGGTATGGTATTGATCGAGTCTCCACATATTTAATTTAAAACCTAATTAATGATTAGATGTGCACTCAAAACTAATTGACTGCATCAACTACTAAAGAATCTGTCAAATTTTTTGTGTTAGCCTTTCAAAACTTTTAAGATTCCTTTGTTTACTGTAATTTATTATATCATTAAAAGTCTGAACATATTGAAGTGCATAGTTTGTCAAGTGAATATGCCCTTATATTGTCAAGTAATTTAAGGTGGTATAGAGGCTGTTCTTTGGGGAAGTGTGGAGCAACGCTCGCTCGCCCATATGGAGACCGCAAATAGAAAAGCTAAATGCAGTAAGGGGAGATTCCTAACCGATCTTTTGATCCCTTTACCAAGCATTAGAGACAAGCGTGTAGGTTGTGTTCCTTGTTGGGTAGGGTTCAGGAAGCTTCTGTTTGACAGAAGCAGTTTTTTTTAATGCCTCTGATTAGGGTACAGAGGAAATAATATTAAAAAAGGGAAAAAGTATTTTAAACAAAACCAGAATGGTTATAAAATGATCCCTCAGCCAAATAGTCCTAGCAACTGTGGCTGTAAAACTGAATAGAGAGAGAAAAGGGCATAGCATAGAGAAAAAAGTAAATAATATTCTGTATATAATTAACATCTAAATACAGGGTGTCCCAGTGTACATAGAGTTGCTGTGGATATCTGAGATGAAAGTATGGTCATTTAACCCAACTTACCTTAGTCCAAAAATTCATAATTTTTGAGATACAGGGAGTCAAAGTTATACTTTTATTTTAATTTTTCTTAAGTAGCTTTCTTAATAATTGTATTACGAGGCTGGTTTGGAAAGTCCGTGCAAAGTCCGAGAGATGGCACCACCGGCGCGTATCGAGGTCATGTTTAGTTAGTAGCATCTCTTGAATGAACGCACACCAAGTTTCAGCCATATTGGTCTATTTCTTTGTGTTTGGCATTCGTGTGAATCAAGGAAGTCGAGTGATTTTCAAGAAATGGACGAAAAAGAATTTCGTGTGGTGATTAAACATTACTTTATGAAAAGCAAAACGCCTCAGGAGACTAAAGAGAAGCTTGATAAACATTATGGTGACTCTGCACCTTCGATTAGAACAGTTTATAAGTGGTTTCAAAATTTTCAGACTGGCCATATGGGCACAAGTGACGCTGAACGTTCTGGACGGCCTGTGGAGGTTACGACTCCAGAAATCATTGATCAAATCCATGATATGGTGATGGATGACAGAAGAGTTAAGGTGCGTGAGATTGCTAGTGCTGTGGGCATCTCGACTGAACGGGTACATAATATTTTGCATAAACATTTGGACATGAGAAAGCTATCCGCAAGATAGGTGCCGCGATTGCTCACGCTTGACCAAAAACGGAATCGTGTGAAGTGTTGCAAGGATGGTTTGCAGCTGTTCCAGAAGAATCTGGAGGACTTTAAGCGTCGTTTCGTCACTGTGGATGAAACATGGATACATTACTATACTCCTGAGACCAAACAACAATCTAAACAATGGGTTACCAAGGGGGAATCTGCACAAAAAAAGGCGAAGACCGTTCCTTCGGCCGGAAAGGTTATGGCGACTGTCTTTTGGGATTCGCAAGGGATAATCCTCATCGACTATCTGAAAAAGGGTAAAACTATTACAGGTGAATATTATTCATCGTTATTGGACCGTTTGAAAACCGAGCTGCAAGAAAAACGCCCGCGATTGGCCCACAAGAAAGTCCTTTTCCATCACGACAACGCACCAGCACACACCTCAGCAGTTGTGGTCGCAAAATTAATGGAAATAGGATTCCAATTCGTTTCAAATCCCCCCTATTCTCCAGACTTGTCTCCCTCGGATTACTATTTGTTCCCCAATTTGAAGAAATGGCTGGTGGGACAAAGATTTTATTCAAACGAGGAGGTGATTGCAGACACTAATGGATATTTTGCAGACTTGGACAAATCCTATTATTCGGAAGGGATCAACAAACTAGAACATCGTTGGACGAAGTTTATAAGCCTAAAAGGAGACTATGTCGAAAAATAAAAAAGGTTTACCCCAAACACATAAGTAGTTTTTATTTTTGCACGGACTTTTCAAACCAGCCTCGTATTTGTACAAGATTGGTGCTAGGGGGTTTTCTGAGATGAGAAATCAAAATCAACTCACACTTTTGTTGTAAATTGTAGGGGGCGCCACTTATTGCACTGTGTATACTTCTAAATTGTACCACTCTGTATGATATTTTTAATTATTATGCGGAATCTGGGATTCCGCAGGGGTCCAACCTAGGCCCTCTGCTCTTTTTACTCTATATCAACGGCATCACTGGTGTAGTTAAAAATGCATCCTGCCTGTAATTTGCTGACGACTTAAAACTTTATTATGAAATCAGTTCGCCTACTGACTGCTGGATTTTGCAGAATGATATAGACAACATTGCAAAATGGGCAATTGACAATAAGATTTACTTTAGTGTAAGTGTACTGTTGTTTCTTATACTAGAAAACTGAAGCCGATAAAGTTTACATATAGTATTGAGAATGTCCCACTTGTGTATGAGGATAAGATAAAGGTCTTAGGGGTGATTTTTGATTCCAAATTGAGCTTTAACTATCATGTAAGTTATACAGCAAGTAAAGCGAACAAAATGTATGGCTTAATTGTCAGAAGCACAAAAGATTTTAGAAGTACAAATTGCATAAAACAGCTATACATATCCTATGTTAGAAGCATATTAGAATATGCGAGTATAGTATGGTCACCCTTTTATAATTGTCACAAGCGAACACTTCAATTGATACAGAATAAAATGATGCGTTACATACATTATAAACAAACCGGTTCATATAACTCTATGATCTCTTCTACACTGTTGCACGAATGCTATGAGATGGTAACCTTAGAGAAACGTAGAAAACAATATTGCATGCTCTACTTGTACAAAGTAGTGAATGGTCTCATTGATGACCCGGCATTTCTGTCCAACTTATATTTTAGTGTGCCAACGTACACCACAAGAAATCATAGCACTTTCTATATATCGGATGTAGCCCATAATAACCATCACCTGGGATCTCCATTGTATAATGCTTGCATGCTATACAATGGAATCCAGAATAGTGTAGATATATTTAATGATAGGTGCAGTCTTTTCAAAACTAAATTGCGTGCGTTGTTTTAAGTGTATGTAGATTATTATGTAATATTATTTAAATTAAGTTAATTTAAGTTCTAGTACTTTGTAATTGGAAAGATCTCTGTGATCAATCTGTAAACTGCAGTAAATAAATAAATAAAAAAACCGGTCAAGTGCAAGTTGAACTTGCACAATTAGTGTTCCGTACGTTGATTGTTTTTAAAATAAAAACTTTTGTTAGGGTGGTATAAAATGATCAGTGACCTCACAAAACACACCCCAAATGAGTTTTCAACAAAGTTTGTTTCCAATCTTTACTGAAAACTGGTGACCTTAAAATTTTGTTTTTTTTTTATATACCAAATAAATTATTAAAGGTAATGCACTCGTGATAATTTTCGTTCAATCTATACCCCGTGGAGAATATTCCAGAATTTTTTCAAAATTTTTTGATCAGTACTTTTCGAGATAAGGTAGGGGACAGCGATATTTTAAAAGTAATACGAAGAAAAGTGTGCGCAAGTATTACATTATTTATATATTTTTTACTCATGTTTTCACAAGCTTTCATTTGACACCACACTCGATGATCTAGTAAAAAAAATTTTTTTTCACTTCTGATTTCACCCCTCAAAACGAACCCCTTAAGTCAAAATTTATGTTACGGTGGTATAAAATGATCAGTGACTTCACAAAACACACCCCAAATGAGTTTTCAACAAAGTTTGTTTCCAATCTTTACTGAAATCTGATGACCTTGAAATTTTTGTTTTTTTATATACCAGATAAATTATTAAAGGTAATGCACTCGTGATAATTTTCGTTCAATCTACACCCCGTGGAGAATATTCCAGAATTTTTTCGAAATTTTTTGATAAGTACTTTTCGAGATACGGCCCGGGACAGCGATTTTTCACGAATTATTAAAATAATACAAAGAAAAGTGCGCGCAAGTATAATATTATATATATATTTTTTACTCGTGTTTTTTACAAGCTTTCATTTGACACCATACTCGATGACCTAGTAAAAAAATTTTTTTTTCACTTCCGACTTCACCCCCCAAAACTAACCCCTTAAGTCAAAATTTAATTCTCAAAACTACATGGTTCTGATGAGGCCATCAATTCCTATATTATTACCAAATTTCACCTTTCTATGTCAAATAATTTAGGAGAAAATCGGGTGTGACAGACAGACAGACAGACACCGAAGTGATCTTATAAGTGTTCCGTACGGAACACTAAAAAATAAATAAATATTCGTATTCTGCTCCTTCTCCTGTATAAAAAAAACACTCTCATTTTTTTTTGAATTTATCAATTTGTGTTTGCCTTTAAGCATGCTCCAAATTTCACAATGAAATTAAAAAAATGGAAGAAACATCCCAGAAGAAGACGGAAAATACGAATATTTAATTAAAAATATCATATACAGTGGTATAAAAAAGTTATGACAATTTAAAAGCATACGCAATGCAAAAAGTGGCGCCCTCTACAATTTACAAGAAAGCTGTGAGCTGATTTTAATTTCTCATCCCAAAAAACCCCTTAAAACCAAATCTTGTACAAATAGTACAATTATTAAAAAAGCTACTTAAGAAAAACTAAAATAAAAGTATAACTTTGGCACCCTGTATCTCAAAAACGACGAATTTTTAGACTAAGGTAAGTTGGGTTAAATGGTCATATTTTCATCCCAGAAATCCACAGTAACTTTATGTACATGGAATACTGGGACAGGGAGGTTTAACTACAAAAGAACAGTTTTCTTAGTGATGTTGTATGGAAGTGAAGGTACTAACTTGTTTCATAAAATAAGGCTGCAGTTTACTCCACTGTTCTCTACTTATCTATACCACATGCATTGAAATTGAGTTTGTTTCCTTTTGGGTATAAAATGTTTTTCACATAAAATAAGTATAAGTGGCAACGTTGTTGTGATTTCCAAAGAGGTTTGTACTAAAAAGCAGCAGCTAACTATTTGGCTTTCCAGTTTTTTCCAGGGTATTGTAGGTACGTAAAGTCACTTTTTTTGCATATCATCCTGACATGCTAAAGGTTGGTGAGAGTTGCAATTTAGGTACCTCTTTTCTGCTTGTCCTTTTTGCACCAATTGAGGTTTTAAATGGATGATCGATTTGGTGAGAGAAATGATTCTATGAATTAGATACTTAATCTTTTTAGTGTTCCGTACGGAACACTTATAAGATCACTTCGGTGTCTGTCTGTCCGTCTGTGACACTCGATTTTCTCCGAAACTATTTGTCATAGAAAGTTGAAATTTGGTAGTAATATAGGAATTGATGGCCTCATCAGAGCCATGTAGTTTTGAAAGTTAAATTTTGACTTAAGGGGTTAGTTTTGGGGGGTGAAATCGGAAGTGAAAAAAAAAATTTTTATTAGGTAAACGAGTGTGGTGTCAAATGAAAGCTTGTGAAAACACGAGTAAAAAATATATGTATAATGTAATACTTGCGCGCACTTTTCTTTGTATTATTTTTAAAAAATCGCTGTTCACCCGCCTTATCTCGGAAAGTACTTATCAGTATTCTCCACGGGGTGTAGACTGAACGAAAATTATCACGAGTGCATTACCTGTAATAATTTTTCTGGTATATAAAAAAAAACAGAAATTTCAAGGTCATCAATTTTCAGTAGAGATTGGAAATAAACTTAGTTGAAAACTTATTTGGGGTGTGTTTTGTGAAGTCACTGATCATTTTATATCACCGTAACATAAATTTTGACTTAAGGGATTCGTTTTGAGGGGTGAAATCAAAAGTGAAAAAAAAAATTTTTTACTAGGTCATCGAGTGTGGTGTCAAATGAAAGCTTGTGAAAACACGAGTAAAAAATATATATATAATGTAATACTTGCGCACACTTTTTAGTGTTCCGTACGGAACACTTATAAGATCACTTCGGTGTTTGTCTGTCTGTCTGTCACACCCGATTTTCTCCGAAACTATTTGACATAGAAAGGTGAAATTTGGTAATAATATAGGAATTGATGGCCTCATCAGAGCCACGTAGTTTTGAGAATTAAATTTTGACTTAAGGGGTTAGTTTTGGGGGGTGAAGTCAGAAGTGAAAAAAAAAATTTTTTACTAGGTCATCGAGTCTGGTGTCAAATGAAAGCTTGTGAAAACACGAGTAAAAAATATATATATAATATTATACTTGCGCGCACTTTTCTTTGTATTATTTTTTAAAATTCGCGAAAAATCGCTGTCCCGGGCCTTATCTCGAAAAGTACTTATCAAAAAATTTCGAAAAAAAAAAAATTCTGGAATATTCTCCACGGGGTGTAGATTGAACGAAAATTATCACGAGTGCATTACCTTTAATAATTTATATGGTATATAAAAAAAACAAAAATTTCAAGGTCATCAGATTTCAGTAAAGATTGGAAACAAACTTTGTTGAAAACTCATTTGGGGTGTGTTTTGTGAAGTCACTGATCATTTTATACCACCGTAACATAAATTTTGACTTAAGGGATTCGTTTTGAGGGGTGAAATCGGAAGTGAAAAAAAATTTTTTTTACTAGTGTGGTGTCAAATGAAAGCTTGTGAAAACACGAGTAAAAAATATATATATAATGTAATACTTGCGCACACTTTTCTTCGTATTACTTTTAAAAAAATCGCTGTCCCCTACCTTATCTCGAAAAGTACTGATCAAAAAATTACCTATAATAATTTATTTGGTATATAAAAAAAAACAAAATTTCAAGGTCACCAGTTTTCAGTAAAGATTGGAAACAAACTTTGTTGAAAACTCATTTGGGGTGTGTTTTGTCAAGTCACTGATGATTTTAGACCACCTTAACAAAAATTTTTATTTTAAAAACAATCAACGTACGGAACACTAATTGTGCAAGTTCAACTTGCACTTGACCGGTTTTCTTCGTATTACTTTTAAAAAATCGTGAAAAATCGCTGTCCCCTACCTTATCTCGAAAAGTACTGATCAAAAAATTTTTAAAAAATCCTGGAATATTCTCCACGGGGTATAGATTGAACGAAAATTATCATTACCTTTAATAATCTATCTGGTATATAAAAAAAAAACAAAATTTCAAGGTCACCAGTTTTCAGTAAAGATTGGAAACAAACTTTGTTGAAAACTCATTTGGGGTTTGTTTTGTGAAGTCACTGATCATTTTATACCAACCTAACAAAATTTTTTATTTTAAAAACAATCAACGTACGGAACACTAATTGTACAAGTTCAACTTGCAGTTGACCAGTTATTTAATTTATTTGTTTAAGGGAACATTACACTTCTCGGTCAAAAATTTTAATAATTTTTATGGGACTGATAAATTATTAAAAAAATATTTTTTTAATCCATAATTTTTCTGATATATATTTTTAACTCTTCAAATACAAGGAAAACATTTTTTATATAATTTTTTGAATGATTTTTTATAGGGGTTTTTTGCAGCCTCATGGAAGCCATTTTAAAAATTTTAATCTGCTGGCGTGCACAATTGCGGCTCACTGGAACGTCTGAAAAAAATACATACCGTCAATCCAAAAAATGTCCATACCCCACCTGCTATGAGAAAACATGTTTAAATTAATATTTGAAACTTAACTAACAAGGATTAGTATTAAAAACAACTACGGAACATTTTATTTAGAAGTTACATCATTGTTATAAAAATGTAAACAAAATTAATGTCAAAAAAGTCTCCATACACTCAAGAACTGCACTGAAAAAGCACATAATCAGCCACATTTTATCAAGCTATCTATTGCTTACTAAACTGAAAACAAATGAATAATTTTCAGCCATACCTTATAATCTGTCACTTGTTGCTAGTAATTTTGCAATGGGTTTTCAAAGTAATATTAAAAATGAGCAAGAGAGATAGTGAAATTCCATTTCAAGTTCGAAAGATCATAATTGATTTGTGGAAAGATGGAAAATCGTACAGAAATACAGGAAAAATTGTTAAAAAAATCGCATACTACTGTTCAGTACATTGTAAACCAGTATAAATCAACGGGCTCCTATAAAATTCGACCATGCTCCGGTCGTCCCAAGAAACTGCTTCCACGTGAAGAGGCCAGTATTGTTAAACAAATAATTATAGATCCCAAGAAAAGTGCACCAAAAATTAAAAGAAGAAGAATGGGAACTATTTTCGAAAAATGTTTGTTCACAAACAGTGAGAGAACTAAAGTTTGGAGAAAGAAGAATACCACATTCGATATTAAAAACATTTGTTCCACGGGGTGGCAGTATTCTGCTTTCGGGATGAATGCCCGCTGGAGGGGTTGAAAATTTACATTTTATTAATAGTACCATGGATCCACATGTTTATCTAAATATTTTGAGAGAAAGTGTTCAAAAATTAGCACTCGGAAAAAGATACATTTTCCAGCAGGACAACAAAATCTACTTACGTTCCCTCGCCTATCTGGCCGCATCGGCATCGGTGGAATTTTGATAATAAGTTGTTTCATAAAAGATTGTTCCTAAATCCATCAGGCCGCAAAAATTGTTCACTCCAGCGATTCCACAGCCGAGTAATCTCATTACAAAAATGAAACGTCTATTAATTTCATATGATTTCCCAATTTTGGAGCTAGAGTCAATGAATGCATTCACACACAACACAAAGCTTAAAACCTGCTTCCCTTTTGTCTCGTTTAAAAAATTTCACGTCTCCATCACAAACTTTGCACTTCAATTTTTATTGTAAAGTTGTAAAAACTAAAAATTGTACTACACTATTAGTGTTCCGTATGGAACACTTATAAGATCACTTCGGTGTCTGTCTGTCTGTCACACCCGATTTTCTCCGAAACTATTTGACATAGAAAGGTGAAATTTGGTAATAATATAGGAATTGATGGCCTCATCAGAGCCATGCAGTTTTGAGAATTAAATTTTGACTTAAGGGGTTAGTTTTGGGGGGTGAAGTCGGAAGTGAAAAAAAAAATTTTTTACTAGGTCATCGAGTGTGGTGTCAAATGAAAGCTTGTGAAAACCCGAGTAAAAAATATATATATAATATTATACTTGCGCGCACTTTTCTTTGTATTATTTTTAAAAATTCGCGAAAAATCGCTGTCCTGGGCCTTATCTCGAAAAGTACTTATCAAAAAATTTCGAAAAAAATTCTGGAATATTCTCCACGGGGTGTAGATTGAACGAAAATTATCACGAGTGCATTACCTTTAATAATTTATATGGTATATAAAAAAGTATATTAAAAAAAAAAAAAAAAATTCAAGGTCATCAAATTTCAATAAAGATTGGAAACAAACTTTGTTGAAAACTCATTTGGGGTGTGTTTTGTGAAGTCACTAATCATTTTATACCACCGTAACATAAATTTTGACTTAAGGGGTTCGTTTTGAGGGGTGAAATCGGAAGTGAAAAAAATTTTTTTTACTAGGTCATCGAGTGTGGTGTTAAATGAAAGTTTGTGAAAACACGAGTAAAATATATATATATATATATATATATATATATATATATATATATATATATATATATATATATATATATATATATATATATATATATATACAGTCCCTGGCCAAATTATTAGACGCACTGCAAGATTTCATGTAAAATATTAATTACCGAGTGATATTGTACCGTTTTATTATTTTAAATTGATTTCTTTTTTATTTTTATATTATCCAATCAATTACCTATTTATTTGACATAAATAAAACAGCATGAATTTAGAAAAGCATAAGTTTATTAAGTTTTAAAGAAAAGTAAAATTAATGTTAGTAAAAGTCAATATTTAGTTGAGCCACCTTTAGCCGCTATCAAAGCTTTAATTCTGCGCGGCATGCTATCAATGCAAGATTGTACTGTCTCCTGCATTTGAGGATGATGATTCCACACATGAATAATCTTTTCTAGGAGCTGGGTTTTGTTGGTAATCACATCTTTAGCCACTTCTCTTTTCATCAGCTCCCACGCATTTTCAATGGGGTTCATATCAGGGCCAATCCAACAGAGGGATATTTTTTTCTGCCAAAAAAGCTTTAACAGACCGAGCAGTGTGGCAGGGAGCTCCATCTTGCATGAAAGTGAATGGTTCCCCATTTGGAAACCATTCTCTGAGCTGCGGAATCAGCCGATTTTGTAATACTTCTTTGTACTGATCTTGCCTCATTATTCCTTTGACGACGTACAGACGTCCAGTGCCCTTGCCGCTGATGACTGACCAAATCATCACTTTGGTGGGATGTTTAACCGTCGGGACGACACAATCAGGATGAAACTTTTCTCCATGACGACGACGCACATACTGAGCTTTATTCTGCAAAATTTCGAATGTGCTTTCGTCACTGAAGCAGACCTGTCAAAAATAGGAAAAAATATATAAACTTCCATGTTTATTTGCTTTATTTAACTGAAAATGATAATAATGTATCAATTATTGATTAAATTGCTGTATCTTACCGATCTCCAGAAGTCCACATCTTTGTCTTGCCATTGTTTGGCCCACTTCAGGCGCTTTGCTTTCATTGCAGCTGTTAACTTGGGCTTCCTGGTGGGGCGACAGGCCTTAAAATCTAATTCTTTTAATTTTCTTCGAACAGTGCGCTCAGAAGCATTTACGCTAGCATCCTGGAGTTGTGATTTTATTACCTTTGTGGTAGCAAATCTGTTTTCTACACAAATTTTCTTCAAACATCTCTCTGACCGTGGAGTAAAAATTGGTTTTCTACCGCATCTTTTCTTTCTTTTCGGGCTTAATTCCTTCCCTGACTCAATTTTCTTTTTTATGCGTCGTACACTAGCTTCAGAAACCTCCAATCTTCGTGATATTTCTCGGTTTGTAAATGTTTTCGCAATCACAAGGGCCTTCACTTCAGCTTTTTTACGTGGTGAAAGATCGCCTTTTCTACCCATAATGAAAATAGTCCAATTACTTTTTTAAAAACACTGCATACAAAATAAACTAATAACTGAGTAGTATAAAACTGTTAAACAAACAATGACAGTCCATAAAGCCACAGAAACACGTCCGTACCGGACTCGATTCCGATCGCGACTGATACAGGTTTGTACTTCTTTACGTTCATGTATCACTTTGTCAACACAGTGTTGCCATATGTTAAAAATAAATACAAATATGTAGTCTACAACAATTCTTTTAAATAAAAATCAATAATATTGTAGTTTAAATATACCATTATTGCATAAAAACTCTTAAGAAACATAAAATTACTAAAAAAAAATACAGTGCGTCTAATAATTTGGCCAGGGACTGTATATATAATGTAATACTTGCACACACTTTTGTTCGTATTATTTTTAAAAGATCGCTGCACCTTATCTCGAAAAGTACTGATCAAAAAATTTTGAAAAAATTCTGGAGTATTCTCCACGGGGTATAGATTGAACGAAAATTATCACGAATGCATTACCTTTAATAATTTATTAGGTATATATAAAAAAAAAACAAAATTTCAAGATCACCAGTTTTCAGTAAAGATTGGAAACAAACTTTGTTGAAAACTCATTTCGGGTGTGTTTTGTGAAGTCACTGATCATTTTATACCACCCTAACAAAAATTTTTATTTTAAAAACAATCAACGTACGGAACACTAATTGTGCAAGTTCAACTTGCACTTGACCGCTTTTAACTTATAATAATCAGTGCTTGGACTCAAATCAATTTTTTACAATTTTTTCTGCAGATGTACTAGCAAAATTAGAATTATTTTCATCTGAAAATCGATTACCATAAATCTGTCTCTTACGTGGTCTGCACACTCGCTTCGAACTAAATTTCCCGTATTTTTTATCCATTTTGCACAATATTAGCTGAGACGTTTACCGAGATGTTAGCCCTACGAGCGATATTTTCGAAGTGAACAGGCCAGCATACCGTTTGCTTTGGAGCTGCAGTTTTGCCTCAAACTGAAAAGATATTATACCCATTATAGTAACCTTTCCTCCCACCTGCTTCTACCTTTCTTAGAATCATAAAAGTAGCAGCAGATGTTTGACGCAGGTAGAGCCAAACCTTTGTAAACGGCCGAAAGGTAAATTGGCACGCCGCGCGGTCGGTTTGGCCTGCCTTACACTCTACACTATAATCATCTATAATTTCGAAAGTATTTGAAATTTTTCTCTGAAATTTTCAGAAAATATTGAAATATAATACTTTGCAATATGATACCTTCTAAAAAGTCGATTTTTCCGACCCAAGAAAGTATAATGTTCCCTTAACGTAAGGTGACACAACATTGTACACTTTGATAGATTCATCATATGGACTCTTGTCATGAGGTGGATACCATATACCATCCTTAACTCAGTTTTGTTGCATGTATCTATCGAGCTCTCCAAAATAAGCTTCAGTTTCACATTTGACTTCTTCATTTGAGTCAAATCTTTTTCCCTGGAGCCATCTTTTCAAATTTGGAAACAGATGCTGATCACTGGGGGCCTGATCTGGTGAATACGGCGAATGAGGAAGCAACTCATAACCCAACTTTACTAGCGATTTTACGGTCTTGTGAACTGGTGCATTATCTTGGTGAAACAACACTTTTTTTTCTCTAAAATGCGGTCTTTTTTTCTTAATTTTACCATTCAATCAGTCTAATAAACCAACATACGAGTAATAGTCTCCGGTGATTGCTCGCCCCATTTGCAAGGAAACCCCTATACTCTTTGCTTTACCTTCTACTATGGATTTCCAAGGAGAAACACCACCTACTGGTCCCATATTGCAGTCAAGGATGCCTGATGTTGGCTTCAGACAGCGTATCATAAAGCGTATTTTAATGAAGCTAGACACCAAAAAGGCTTCTGGTGCTGACGGAATTCCTGCCATAATTCTCAAAAACTGTGCGAGGGAACTAACACCAGTTTTCTGTAGACTTTTCAACCTATCCTACAGAAAGGAAATGTTTCCTTCCTGCTGGAAATGTGCCACAGTTCAGCCGATACCTAAAAAAGGCAAGAAGACCTTGCCAAATAACTACCGACCAGTCGCACTGCTTCCAATAATATCGAAAGTTATGGAAAAGACTATCAATCAGCATCTTCTAGAATATCTTCAAGGATTCAACATTATTACCGATCACCAATATGGCTTTCGTATACATAGATCAACAGGAGATCTTCTGACTTATGTAACACATGTTTGGAACAACATAATTGAACTTTGGAGAATCTCGAGCGGTTGCTCTTGACATATCCAAGGCATTCGACCGTGTTTGGCACGATGGGGTGTTGGCTAAGCTACGCTCTTATGGTATGTCTGGAAAGTTCTGTTTGTGACTCTCATGTTTCCTCAGAGAGCGTTCTGTACGAGTAGCGGTCGACGGATTTCTTTCTAACACCTTCACTATCAACGCCGGTGTGCCCCAAGGCTCCATACTGTCCCCTACTCTCTTTCTCATTTACATTAACGATCTGCTGGAAAAGACCTGGAATCCAATCTACAGCTTTGCAGATGACAGTACGCTTATCTCTTCATTCACTTTGAACGCTCGGACATCGGCTACCCAAGCAGGAGGTCGTTCAATTAACAACGAGCTGGAAGAAATTCGGTCTTGGGGTGACAGTAACCAAGTGGAATTTAACGCTCCAAAAACCCAGGCGGCAGTTTTTTCTAAAAAAGTTAACGTTGCTGAACCCGACATAGTCATGTCGGGGCACTCCATTCTCCTAGCATAGTCCCTCAATTTGTTGGGCGTTAATTTGGGGGCAAATATGTCCTGGCATGAACATGTTGCAGGCATAGCAAGGAGAGCTTCTCAAAAGTTGGGAATATTATTTCGAACCAGAAAGCTTTACGCTCCACAACAACTGTTAATTCTTTACAAAGCTCAAATTTGACCAACTATGGAATACTGCTCCCATGTTTAGGGCTCCGCTCCCAAACACACACTTCATTTGTTGAATTCTGTTCAGAGAAGAGCTGTTCGTCTGATTGGAGACTCGGAACTGACCGGCGGCCTTGATTCGCTGGTACATCGAAGAACGGCTGGCGACTTGAGTCTGTTCCGCACTCGTGCCGCTCCTGGAGCGCTTTAGGGACTTCCCTGCAGCACGTGTGCTAGACCAATAAAAAAAAAACTGAAAAATCCAAATGTGCCTCCTCCCACGTAGTTGTGCTAGCCCACCCGTTCTATTTTCAAACAAGGAACAAAATATTGAAATACCGTAAAAAGTTTGTTTGGTTATTTATATTACTTTTTTTCTTAGGTTTTGGAGCAAGTTCATCCGTCACTTGGAGCCAGAGAAGAGGCTCTCGATTATGTGGAGAGCTTGTGTCTCCGTTTATTGGGTATGCTATGTGCAAAACCTAGTCCTCACACTGTGCAGGTAAAGAATCTTTATTAAAAATAAGAATCAAATCAAAAAGTTTTAAAATATTGATGATAATTAACATAAGTAACGAGTAGAAATTGTTCTTTCTTCTCAATTTCACAAGTAAATTTAATAGCCATATGGGCTATTTATTTAAAAAACAAAATCATCTGCAGTCAGTCATGTCTCACATTGTTCATTACAAAATCTATTTATGTAAAAGTTTTTTACATCATTCGATTGTAAAGGATTGCACGCTCTTTTGCAAAGTTTCAGGACTTCTCACAACAAACCAATAAAAAACGTACCAGTTCTTACCTATATTAAATCTTTCCTATATATAATTTTTTTTATTTAAATTCCTTTTAAGTGTTTTTTGTCATTTTATAATATTAAAGGTATTTTTTTTAACACATTATGAATTACACGGGTCTGCAACAAAAATGCTGTCTGGATGTTTTCAACTGATTTGTATTTAGGTGTTCTGAAAACTAAAAAAATACTCAAAAAATTCCAGAACGTCAGGTTATTTTGCAAAACGCAAAATTTTATTATAAAAAAGGGTTTTTTTGGGCTAACTTGAAGTCATAAATAAATAGGTACAATTTTATTTTAATTACTGTTTTTAAATGTATACAGGCCATAACTATCATTATTTTCTAAATAAAGAACGCCCTGTGTGAGCTAAATTAACAAACATAAACGTTGTAGCCAGAATGTGCGCGCTCCGATAGTGTAGAAAGTGGCGCGGTACAATTACGTGTTAACTCGTCATTGTTTTATAGATCTTGGTTTAATATAGTCCAATGTCATCTGTGCGGAAGTGTGTGAATTCGTCTGACAGTTTCTGTTATATTTGTGGCGAATATATGGTATTAAAGCAACAACTTAATATTACGGACTTTGTAAAAAAAAGTATCCTTCACGTATTTTGGCTTAAAACTTGGAGATCAGGATAAAGTTTGGGCACCTCATAAAGTCTGCAAACGATGTGTTGAAGACCTTCGAAATTGGTTTAAGGGCAAGAAAAAAAGCTTTCCGATATGCGATTCCTATGGTATGGCGCGAGCAAAAGAACCATAGTGATGATTGTTACTTTTGTTCGTATAATGTGAAAGGGTATAATTCAAAATAGAAGCAGTCCATTTCATACCCCAATCTGCAATCAGCTATTCGTCCCATCCCTCATGGGACCGAAATACCAGTGCCCAAGGCCCCTGCTACCTTGGAAGAGATTCCAAGTTCTGACGAAGATGGTGCTGTACCTGAACCCGATGACAAGTCAAGTTTTCAATTTGAAGATGACATCAGTCCGAAATTGTTTTCCCAGGGCGAGCTAAATGATTTGGTAAGAGACTTGAATCTTCCCAAAAACGCTGCTGAGTTGCTTGGATCAAGGCTCAAAAGCAGGAACTTACTTTTGCCGGGAGTGTCTTCCTCCTAGTTTAGATATCGTGAGAAGCAGTTCACTTCCTACTTTGCCCAAGAGGACGAGTTGGTTTATTGTACCAATATTGAAGGTGGCGTATTTTCATAGATTCTTAAAAAAGAAGCCTTAAAGCAGTTCTGCTTCACAATGGCGGTTTCTATGCTTCCATTCCTGTCGGTCATTCCGTACACCTCAAGGAAACCTACAAGAACTTGGAATTGGTTCTTTGCAAATTAAAATATAAAGACCACGGTTGGCAAGTGTGCGGTGATTTAAAAATCTTGGGCATGTTGCTCGGACAACAATCTGGGTTTACCAAATTCCCTCGCTTTTTGAGTCTATGGGATAGTAGAGACCGAGCAAATCACTGGACCAAAAAGTGTTGGCCTCCGAGGGAGCTTAAAGTTGACGAAAAGAACGTCCTGCATGAAACTTTGGTGCCTCCTCATAAAGTTCTTCTACCACCGCTTCACATAAAGCTGGGATTGATGAAGCAATTTGTAAAGTCACTTCCAAGAGATGGAAATTGCTTCAAATACTTAATATCAAAGTTTCCAGGCTTCTCGGAGGCAAAGTTGAAGGAAGATGTTTTCGTTGGACCAGATATTAGACGGCTTATGGCCGATCCACAATTCATCACAACCATGACGGATCCTGAAAGAGAAGGGTGGATTGCCTTTAGAAAGAGGTCATAGAGAAATTTTTAGGCAATGACAAAGATCCTAACTACAAACAAATCGTCAAAAGAATGTTAAAAGCATTTCAAGCTTTAGGTTGCCTAATGAGTTTAAAAGTACATTTTCTTCATTCCCACCTCGACTACTTTCCAGAAAATTTAGGAGATCTGAGTGAAGAGCAAGGTGAACGATTTCACCAACATATTAAGGAGATGGAAAAAAGATACCAGGGAAGATGGAGCGTCTCAATGACGGCAGACTACTGTTGGACGCTTCAGAGAGACCTTCCATATGCTTCCTACAAGCGAAAATGTACCAAAAGGAGTCTCACTGGGAAAAAGAAATGTGTTTAGTGCTTACTAATGAATGTATTTTAAATAAAAAAATAAGTTTTGTTACGCAATTATAAATTAAAAACAATTTTTTTAGTCTTTTATCTTTTATTTTAAGATGATAACTTGTTTAACATAGATACCTACATTGTCAAAAAACGCGACGTTCTATGACAAAATGAAAGTCATTTTCGGATTCAGTACACCCAAAAACATAAGAATTACGCAAAAAGCCAAAACAGCTCTCAATTTTTTTTTTTGCAGACTTGTGTTATTTTTTGCAATTTTCCTTTGCTTTAAATACTTTTTCGTAATATATGACATATTTGAATATTTTTTCATTCTAACTGTAGGATGTTGAATCCAGAGTGCAAAATACTTTCCCCACTCCGATCGACAAATGGGCTCTCAAAGAAGCCCAGGAAGCTTTAGAAAGGGGAAAGAAGAAGTCAGTCCTTTTGTTACCGGTGGATAAGATCCACTATCTTATGCAAAAGGTAGGTTAACCTGGAATTTTTCACAACATTCAATAATATTATTTATGTATTACATATGAAGGGTTGTCGAAACAATATTGAACTTTTTTCTCTTTAAGTAGCTTTAAAGTCATATATCTCAGGTAAAATAGGTCAGTCAATAAGTTCCGAAAGCGGAAATGAAACAAGATGAATTAAGAAGTCGAAATAGATTTATTCTTCAGTATAATCTCCTTTAAGCTCAATACATTTTTTCCAATGATTTTTGCAATTCATTTACCCCGGTTTTATGGAAAACCTTCAAAATACCCATCTACAGATGTTATCACCTCATCATTTGCTGAAAAGCACTTCCCACGTGGAAATCCTTTCAGGTTTAGAAACAGATGGAAGTCAAATGGAGCCAAATCTGGCGAATAGGGTGGATCAAACAATCCTTACTTTAATTCGACTAGTTTTGCCATTGCCAAAGCACCTCTGTAAGCAGGTCATGATGAAAGATGATTTTTTTCTTCTGCAAACCGGGTTTTTCCTTACGAGTTTTCTCGTCTAGCTAGTTCAAAAGGTTGCAATATTACTCTCCTGTGACTATTTTACCGGTTTGAAGGTAATCAATTAACAAAATTCCCTTTGCATCCCAGAAAACTGATGCCATAATTTTTTTGAACAACTTTGAGCACTTTGGCGGCTTCGAAGCTGAACACCCGAGCTCCATCCACTGTGCGGCTTGTTGTCGCAGTTCAGGATCATACTGGTAAACCCAAATCTCGTTCATAGTTACAAGTCGACGCACAAAATCTGTTTTATTCTGTTTGAAACCAGCGAAATGTTGTGCGTTTTTGTTCCGATGTTAGCAAATGCGGCACCCATCTTATGAATAGCTTTCTCATACCCAAAACATTAGTTAAGATCTCGTGTACTGATCCATGTGAGAGGCCTATAGCCTCAGCTAAATCATCCTTGTACAACAAGTTTTTGCAGTTTTCGGACGTCCTGAACGTGGATCATCATTGACGCTTAGACGACCACGTTTAAACTCTAAAGTCCATCTGTGAACAGTTGGAAATGAAGGAGCAGACTCCGTTAACACTTCCACTAACTTTGCATGGATTTCAGTAGCCGATAAACCCTCCAAAATAAAGAATTTTATCATCGCACGATATTCGATTTTAAAAAATAGTCAAACACGTCTACTTTAACCAGCTGATAAAGAATGATTCGACTTGACAGATCGGCTTGAAATTTAGGGTGTATTCATGTGACAGATGAAACTTCAACGTGGTGTTCAATATCTGGTTCGAGTGATGCTCCATAGGTGTCGCTTTCAAACCTTATCGACTGACCTGATATAAGTTGTATCGAGTCATCCGTAGCGTCAGTTGAAAGCTGACATTTGACAGTAGTCGACGGGCAAAAACTGCAATTTAGCCCAGAAAACTAAGCTCGCGCTACATTTTACAATTTTATTTTGATAAAGGTACAAATGCTGCGCAGGCCTATGAAGAAATTCGTAATGTACAGGGTGAGTCAACGATAGAGTAAAGTTCATTATCTCATTTGTTTCGGGAAAGACGAAAAAATGTTAAATACAATAGTTTTAGGGAATATTAAGGTGCACAGTTAAAAATTATTTTTGAGTATATAGGTTACTTCAAAAAAGTATGGCCGCCGATATAACATATATTTTTTTAAATGGAACATCCTATTTTCTAATTTATTTTTAAATTCTGCGTAAAATTTTATAACTTTTTTATTAATAATGTTATATACCTAAACCTAGTAGTTTTTCTAATATTTCAATTTTTTTAAAAAAATACTAGTGTTCAGTTTTGTAAAAAATTGCCAGTGGCGCCATTGTTTCTGAACATGGAATACCCATAATTGGTACGAGCGTTCTATAGAGACGAAAAAAAAGATATATGTAAAGAAATTTGAGTTAGATGTTATAGGGTGTTCAAAATAAATTTATGCATTTTGACTATTTTAAATTGAAAAATCTCAAATTTTTTAAATGACACCCTGTATATTATTATTTTTCCTGATAGATTTTACAAAACCCTCCAATTTTATTGAGTATGTCATACATCTATTTCTAATAGTTTCCGATTTATTTTGAATTTTTCAACTTTTACCCTTGTTGTTAATACACTTACGCTATAATATCATAAAGGGTGTTTTTTATAGAGGTATAAAACTTTAAGTTGGCAACACTTTTTTAACTGGCGGCCATTTTGTCAGCTGTCAAGTGATTTATGTTTAGTTTGGTTTGGCATTTCAACATGAATAGACTGACGCCTGAACAACGCTTCCAAATTGTGCAAATTTATTTTGAAAATCATGGTTCTGTTCGAAATACGTATCGCGCACTACGTCCATTTTACGGTCAACATAATCGTCCATCAGAGCAATTAATTCGATTAACTATGGAACGTTTTCGCACCACGTTTACTCTAAATGATAATGATGATCCACAGAGACGTCGTACAGTGCGTACAGAAGTCATTGCTGCTGTAGAGCGTAGCGTAGAGGAAGACCCGAATCAGTCTATTCGCCATCGTGCACAGGAATTGGATATGTGTCCATCCACTTTATGGAAGATTTTGCGGAAAGATCTTAGTTTGCGTGCTTACAAAATCCAACTCGTGCAATAATTGAAGCCACACGATCACCTAGCAAGGCGTTGATTTCCGTGAATGGGCCCAAATCACGATTACCGTTGATCCTGATTTTCATAAGCGAATTTTGTTTAGCGATGAAGCTCACTTTTGTTTGAATGGATACGTCAATAAACAAAAACTGCCGTATTTGGAGTGATGATAATCCTCAAGTGTAAGTTGAGACACCGTTACATCCAGAAAAAACTGACTGTTTGGTGTGCTTTATGGGCTGGTGGAATCATTGGTCCGTACTTCTTTAAAAACGATGCTGCTCAGAACGTTACAGTCAATGGTGACCGCTATAGAGCAATGATTACTGACTTTTTCGTTCATTAATTGAACAACCATGATGTGCAAGAGCTGTGGTTTCAACAAGACGGCGCAACATGTCACACAGCTCGTGCCACAATTGATTTATTGAAGGAAACGTTTGGTAACCGCATAGTTTCACGTTTCGGACCCGTGAATTGGCCTCTAAGATCGTGCGATTTAACGCCGCTAGACTATTTTCTGTGGGGATATGTGAAGTCGCTAGTCTACGCCGATAAGCCCGAAACGATTGACCACTTGGAGGACAACATTCGCCGCGTTATTGCCGATATACGGCCACAAATGTTGGAAAAAGTCATCGAAAATTGGACCTCCAGATTAGACTACGTCCGAGCCAGCCGTGGCGGTCATATGCCAGAAGTCATATTTAAATTATAATGCCAGAAGATTATCTTTCGAATAAAGTAAATTTCATGTCAATTTAAAAAATTCATCTTTGTTCTATACCTCTATAAAAAAAACACCCTTTAGTTGCCAAGATAAAAAAAATGTAGGCGTTGTCAAATTTTGACATGTCTATTAAGGAAGTAAAAACAGTTTAATTTGTTGTAGTAAGTGACGTATAAAAATAATGTGGAGCAAAGTATCCCAATAGACGTATACCATCTAGAAAATCTTTTCAGTGCTTAATGGAACGGTTTGATGGTAGTGGTACGTTGAGTATACGAAACGGAAAGTAGTAAACCAGAATGCTACCAATGAGAAAAAAGAATTGGAGATTTTACTTCATGTTGAAGATAATCCCCAGGTCAGCAGCCGTTAACTAGCTGACTTATCTGACACATCCCAATCACAAGAAAATACAAGTATCAGCCCTCTCATATGGAACTACACCAAGAATGGAGCAATAGAGGCCGATCCAAATTTTTTATCCAAAAAAATGTTTTCTGATGAAGCTACTTTTCGCAGTAATGGAGCAGTTAACAGCCATAACATGCATTATTATTCAACAGTTAATCCATTTTGGGTCCGGGAAGTTCAAAACCAAAACCACTGATCGCTTAATTTTTGGTGTGGAATATTAAATTTTCGAATTATTGGTCCATATTTTTTCCGCGAACCGCTTAACGAGCCTAGATACTTAAATTTTTTGCAAAACGAATTACCCCAACTTCTTGAAGAAGTTGATAACTTTGAAAAGGAACAAATGTGAATTCAACAAGACGGAGCTCCTGCTCATTACCACCGGGGAAGTTCGGGAATTTGTAAACGATCGTTACTCACAAAAATGGATCGGTAGGGATGGATTCATTCAGTGACCCCCTCGATGACGTGACTTAACACCTTTAGACTTCTTTTTGTGGGGCTGCATTAAAGATCGTATTTATGTGAATCCCCCTACAACACCAGTAAATATGGAAAATAGGTTAAGGGATGCGTGCAGGACAATAACGACCTTTATGCTAAGGAAAGTGAAGGAAAATATAGTAAAACAACTAAACATGTGTATTCAAGTAGACGGGCATATTATTGAACATTACGTCATAATAATTAATCTCTAGATAAGTTAAACTAGATTAAAATTATTAACTATTTGTTTATGTTTTCACAATAGCGTAAGTGTATTAAAAACACAAGGGTAAAAATTGAAAAATTCAAAATAAATCAAAAACTATTACAAACATGACATAATTAATAAAAATTGGAGGGTTTTGTAAAATCTATCAGAAAAAATAATAATATACAGGGTGTGCCATTTACAAAATTTGAGATTTTTCAATTTAAAATAGTCGAAATACATAAATATATTTTGAACACCCTCTGGTATCCAACTCAAATTTCTTTACATATATCTTTTTTCTCATTTCTATAGAACTGTCATCTGCAAAGCTGTAGATTAGGCTTCCGGTCTTTTCCCGCGTTCACTTATTACAACACTACTCAAGACTGAGGTGTTGCACGGATGTGCCGCTTGGAGTATTAGTGGCGTGAGGATCAAGGTCAAAGATGGAGTGTCTATAAAGGCTGCAGGGTTGCCAGCCTCATTACTTTGTTGTCACATCTCGTGCTTAGCAGCCGCTGTAGGCGTCATTTTCGGACCTTTTAGGTGATAACATAAGAACATAGCCTTGAAGCGCAAAACATTTGCAGCACTTATGTTCGATAATGTACTATTTAACCATAAATAAGGCTAGAAATGAATCTCTATCCACAAGTTTCATACCCTGTTAATATTAATAGATAAATGAATAAATAAATATTTTTGTTTTAGGAATTGCTATTGTACAAAGTTGATTCGACAGTATCACTGTTTCTAGTCGCTGTTTTGGAATACATTTCAGCCGATATTCTCAAGCTAGTCGGGAATTACGCCAAGAACATTAAACACGTCGAGATCACCTATCAGGATGTGCAGATTTCTATGAAAGTCGATAAGGTATGGTGGTTTGTATTGAGTTTGCTAGAGGTTTTATTTTTTTATGCTTACTGCCGGAAAAAAAAAGAAAATCTTACCGGAAAGTTACGAATATGAGTATGATCATTTTAAAGTATTATGAATAGTTTTTCAGGTGGTAAATTTTTATCATAAACTAGGAAATAAATAATAATAATAATAACTTAAGCAAGTTTCAGAGCGCCCCAAATATAAATACAGTGGCATGCGAAAGTTTCCGACCAGTGACATTTCGTACTCTAATTTATTAAAAAAAAAGACTATTGATTTTTAATCATTATGAGATGTGAGTATGAGATATAGGATACAAAATAATATAGTAAAAGAATAGTATTTATGTTTGTGAATATATTTATTATTATTATTATATTTATATGTGCAAAAGTTTCCGGCCACTTTGTACTACGAAAAAAATTATTAGTCCATATGCTCTATAAGAGACTTAAATTATATTTTTATGTTAATATTTTGTAGCCATACCCTTTGCAGCGCTAACAGTCGCACAACGATTCAATTAATCGATTAATACAAGCATATGAAATTTTATCCCATTCTTCCCTCAATGATTCAAATAATACGGCTTTATTTGAATATGTATGCTTTCGAACTTGACGATCTAGCGTTTCCCATAAGTGTTTTATTGTGTTCAAGTCCGGTGATTGAGATGGCCGGCTTAAAACTCTCACATTTGAAGCAGAAAACCACTGTTTTAACAACTTGGATGTATGTTTGGGATTATTATCCTGCTGAAATATCTAATTCTGCGGCAATGTTTGTTCAGCATATGATAACAAATTGTTTTCTAAAATGTCCTCGTAAATATCAGCGTTCATATTTCCGTTGATCTCGATCAATGGACCGACTCTTTGTACAGAGAAAATTCCCCAGACCATCACACTTCCTCCACCGTATTTTACAGTAGGAATTTGGTACCGAACATCATTTCTCGTACCAATAGGACGTCGTACATGTTGTTTACCATCACTTCCAAAAAGATTAAATTTAGATTCGTCTGAGAAAGCTACTTTTTTCCAATCTTTGATCGTCCAATTTAGGTGATCTTTGGCAAATTGTAATCGGACTTTCTTATTCTTTTTGCTGATTAATGATTTTCTAATACCTAACACATGGGCTGAAAAGTCCCAGGCCTAACAAAGAAAACACGGTTTTTTTTGGTTCAAAATTAGCTTTATTCATCAACGTAATCTCCATCAAGAGCAACGCAATCATTCCAGCGCCGCTCTAACATTTCAATACCACTTTTGTAGAACGATTTATCTTTTGCCTCAAAATAGGCCTCAGTTTCAGCGATAACCTCTTCATTCGTGCGAAATTTCTTACCGGCGAGCATTTTTTTCAGGTCTGCGAACAGCCAGTAGTCGCTGGGAGCCAAATCTGGCGAATACGGTGGATGTGGGAGCAATTCGAAGTTCAATTCATGTAGTTTTGCCATTGTTTTGATTGACTTGTGACACGGTGCGTTGTCTTGATGAAACAAAATTTTTTTCTTTGCCATATGCGGTCGTTTCTTTGCAATTTCGGCCTTCAAACGCTCCAATAACGCTATATAATATTCACTGTTGATGGTATTTCCTTTCTCAAGATAGTCGATGAATATTACATCACGCACATCCCAAAATACCGAGGCCATAACCTTTCCAGCCGATTGTTGTGCTTTCGGGCGCTTTGGACGAGGTTCACCAGTTGCTGTCCACTCAGATGACGATCGTTTTGATTCCGGAGTGAAGTGATGGATCCATGTTTCATCCATTGTCACATATCGACGCAAAAATTCCGGTTTGTTACGTTTAAACATGGCCAAACACTGCTCAGAATCATCAACACGTTCTTGTTTTTGATCAACAGTGAGCAAACGCGACACCCACTTTGAACAGAGCTTTCTCATAGTCAAATGCTCATGTAATATAAAGCCAACACGTTCTTTTGATATCTTTACGATGTCAGCTAACTCACGCAACTTCACTTTTCGATCATTCAAAATGATTTTATGGATTTTTTTGATGTTTTCTGGTGTTACCGCCTCATTTGGACGTCCACTGCGTTCTGCATCATCGGTGTCTCTACGACCACGTTTGAAGTCAGCAAACCAACGTTTTATTGTTGTTTCTGATGGAGCGGAGTCCCCATAACACTTTTCAAGCCATTGCTTCGCTTGAACGGTATTTTTTTCCCATCAAGAAGCAGTGTAAAATTAAAACACGAAATTGTTTTTGATCCATTGTTTTGAAAATAACAAAAGTAGCGTCACTCTTAGCACAATAACTCACAAACTAATGAATAGAATATCATGAAATTTTAACAGCTGTCTTTTGAAGGTTAGTATTAACTGAAAAAAAGGTGACTGCAATAAAACTAGCGCCATCTATGTGTTAGGCCATGTGTTATATGGCCAAAAAGTCCCACATCATGTAGTCTTCGTATCACAGTACTACGACTAACATTAGCTATGTTTTCGACCTTTAGCTCGCATGCAATTTTGGCAGCAGTTTTCTTGACCTCCGTAGTTGATTTGCATTTAATTATACGATCTACTTTTTTAGACGTTTTTCTTAATCTTCCACTACGCGAACGATCTTTTAAACCATATCCACAACGGTATTTTACAATAATATCGTTCACGGTTGATTTACCTATCGATAATAATGAAGCAATCTCACGAGAAGACATTCTTTCTTTTGAAAATTTTATTACCCTGACGAATTTGGATTTGCATATGCCGAGCCATGTTTATGCTCCCACGACCTTTTATGAACTAAATATGAACATTCAACGCGCTATTATTCGTAAATACGTCTTTGAACGTCCTACTGCGTCAATGTATATTATGTGGCCGGAAACTTTTGCACATATAATTATAAGAATAATAATAATAAATATATTCACAAACATAAATAATATTGTTTTACTATATTATTTTGTATCCTATATCTCATACTCACATCTCATAATTATTAAAAATCATTAATCTTTTTTTTTTAATAAATTAGAGTACGAAATATCACTGGCTGGAAACTTTTGGACGCCACCGTATATATTCATTGTCATGTTTCTTTTTTTTTAGACGTTAGTCACATCTTTTGGACTATATATCCCGAGAGAACTTAACGCGTAATGTTTTTTCCTGGCATTTAATTCATGTCAATTGATAAATCATACGTTACAATAGAAAAGAATACTAAAAAATAGTCTAGAATGTCATTAAAGTTCATCCATAAGCGTTTGAATTTAACCTGCTGCATTTATCATTTTATTTTTTGATTTATTATGTGTTACTCCTAATCATTCTCAAATTTCAAGCAAATATCAAATCATTTATTGACGTTAAAGTTTATAAGTACTTACAATCCCCCAGGATGGTATTAGGATCATTTGTAAAGACAAACTGACTGTCAATAAACAGCGCGCTGAGGAACTTGTATTCCTAAAGATGGTATAAAGATTTTGTCAATTTACTTTGACTACAGTAGGTCTAGGTTATGCTTTTTGGGTCGCTGATCACGAATTCGAGGTCCGTTTTGGTCAGTCGCATCTGGATTTTGCATAAAATAGCCATAAAATTGGTAAAGATTTTGACAGCGACCATATGTTCTGCAGCTCTCAAGTGCCACAATGCCTCGATAAAGAGATTCCATATTGCTAATGCAACCCTGCTATCTGCTGCTATTGGCGATTCTGATCAAGATGCAAGAATGCAATATATTCTTTAACAGCTGTCAAGTTTACTTTGGTAGCTGTCAAGTTTCCTTTGACAACTCTGAAGTTTAGTTTGACAGCCATCACAGAGGGGGCAAGAGTATAAAAAAAAAATCGAAGGAGGGGTCCCTGGAGGGAGTTCCAGCGGTGCCCCTTCTTACTACAACTGAATCAAATTTTATTTCTCAATCCTCATTCGATTACATATTCATGTAACTACTTGTTTATTTATGGTGAGGTGCCCTTCCTCAAATGTGGGACACTGCCCCGGGAAGGAGCAAGAGTATAAGGAATATTGACTCTTTCGACGATATGGAGTATTCGCCCTGACTTACCAGTTTCTTTTGCCATTTGACAGCTGTCAAATTACCCTCGCAGCTGCCAATTAGCTAGCGGGGATATCAGCACTGGAACAAAATCGATGAAAGCATAGTACCTTTCTCAAAGATCTAAACCAGGGGTCAGCAACCTTTTAACTAAGGGGTGCCAGTTTTCATCCATACAACATTTTGCGTGCCGACATAGGTACTTACTACAACTAAAATTAACAAAAATTAACTTAAAATATTGCTTTTAGAAGGTTTAATTTACCAAAAAATTTAAAATTTAACAAATAATTTTATTATACTATTCCTAGGACCTAGTGTGAACCCTGTGCTTGAAGTTCTTTAGAGAGTTTTCTTATATCCGGTTCATGTCTGGTTATTTTCAGTGTTGCACATGCTTCCGAGTTGTCTGTTGTCAGCCTGCTTCGGTACGGGTTTAAAATCACTCTCATATGGGAAAAAAGTTGTTCACAGATATAGGATGATCCGAAAGCTGTAAACATGGCAAACGCTACTTTCTTAAGACAAATAAATTTCTCTGGTAAACTCATCCAACAACTGAGTATCTCGTCTGAATGGTTCTGGCAGTCACCTTCTAATACCCTTCTTAATTCTACAAAATTCGTGTTCCATAACTCGGAGCTTTTAAATTCAATGTATTGAAGATCAAAATCGTTAATGTCCATCCATGAAAAAAGAGATATGTCAAAGCAACTGCTGGAAAAATCCATTAAATCTGGTTTGATTAAAAAAGCCAACATAGGACCATGTTTATCAAAATCCTGACGCCTCTCGATAAACTCCTCTTTTAAATTAGTCATATATTTAAAAATTTCGTCTATTAGTGCACCATCGTCGACACTGGATATATAAGTTTTTAAATTTGGAAAATATTTATATGTGTTTGTAGTAATATCGCTGATAAATAAATCTATTTTTAATTTGAATGATTTCCAGGATTCGTATAAATCCAGAACTGTTTTGCCTGAACCTTGTAACTTTAAGTTGAGTTCGCCGAGATGGTTTGTAATATCAGTAAGAAACATTAACATACAGATCCAGTTCTTATCTTCTAGTTCAGGATAAGCATCCGCTTGATTTTTTTCCGACAAGAACGATTTAATTTCGCCCCGACATTGCACAAATCTAGAGAGCACTTTACCACGGCTGAGCCAGCGCACATTATTGTGCAATGGTATATCTGAATATGCACTTTCTAATCCCTGCAGAAACGCCTTAAATTGTCTATGGATCAGTGAAGAACGACCGACAATGTAGTTAACTATTTTAACCACCCTATCCATAACGGATTTTAAACTTCCAGCGGAGATTTTAGCGCACAAACTCTCTTGGTGAATTATGCAATGAAAATTCAAAACTGATCGACCCATGCGTTCAATGAGAAGGGAAACAAATCCTTTATGTCTCCCAATCATAGCAGGAGCGCCATCTGTCGTTACGCAAAATATTTTATTTAAATCAATGTTCCGCTTTTCAAAATGTTTAACAAATTCTGAAAATATATCCTCTCCTCTTGTAGTTCCCTGCAATGGGAGCAGACAAATCAGCTCTTCATACACACTGCCACAATCGAAGTATCGTGCAACGATTGCCAGTCATTAATATCGACACTTTCATCCAATGCTACACTAAATACAAAACTCCGTTTGATAGAGTCTCTCTGCTGTTTTTGGACATTTTGTGTCATTTCGGTAATTCGTCTCTCGATGGTCCGCGCTGGTTCCGGTATATCCCTAATCCTGGCTAACATTGTATCCTTATTGGGCAAGTCGTCGAATAAAATCTCTCCAGTACTCAAAAACGTTTGCTTCATAAATTCTCCGTCAGTGAACGGCCTACCCTTTTGTGCCAACGATTATTCAATTTTAAAACTGCATTCAGTTACCTAATTTTTTCCTTGGAAAACTTTGCTAAAGAATGTTGACTGTTTCTCGTATTGTTTACTTGCTCTTTGTATTGTCTCCCTTTTATCAGCGTTATCTTTAAATGACTATTCATGTTTTATCTGGAAATGTCGTTGAACACTAGATGTTCGGAAAACTACGCTTTCCCGACATAGGACACAAATGGCCCGATCGTTTTGCTGTACAAAACCGTAATCTGTTGTCCATGAAGTTTGAAATGGTCGAACGTCTACCTTCTGTTTCTTCGCGGCCATAACGCAACGTAATTTTAATTTTTAAACTTTTCGACGACTATTGACAGGAAACGGATGTTACTTCTATACTAAATGATCCAAATGTGTAGCCGCTTGCTATATATAGAAAAATAATGTTTCCAGAAAATTCCAATAATTACGTTTATTAAATTTCTTAGAACGAAAATTATTATCTACAACGCGCCCATTGCAATGGGCGCGTTGCCTGCCTAGAACTTAAATCAAACAAAAACTAAAGTTGGGCAATATAAAAAGAGTTGCGGCGCGCGTTTTAAAACGATTGAAGTCAAGTCAAGCAAAAACCGCCTTATAGCGGCTCTTTTGATCTGATTTGAGGACGTTTATTTGTGTTTTTGCCTAGGCTTATATTTTGAGGCTTGCCGTCTTTAATACTTGCCGAAATTAAAGCCAAACCAATGCATTCAGTAAAATTATAAATTATAAAATATATATTTTGTAGTTTTTGGTAATAATACCTAGTGACCTATATAATATATCGTTTTTGTTTGTATCGTTAAAGTAATACTGTCTTCGATTATTTACTTAATTTCGAAACATGTCACAGATTATAGAATTAATGTGTAAACTTTGAATAGGTTGCCGACCCCTGATCTAAACTATCAGAATATTCTCGTGGCGTTGACACTGCTGTTTAGCAGCAAAGTACCCTTGGGAGCTGTCAAATAACATTTTATATGTTAGGACCGTTCCTAGAGCCACCAAGATCACATAGTATACAGAGATTTCAAGGGAATAGAGTAACCCTATCATGACTGACTGACTGCCATTGGGCAGCTATCAAATTATACTCACAGCTGGCAATTAGCTTGCGTGGATCTCAGGGCTGGAACAGCACCGATGAAAGCATAAGGCATAGTGTTCTTGTCAACGATTTAGAAAGTTCTCACGGGTTTGCAAGCTTTGTCCATCATTTGATAGCTGTTGAAGTGTAACTGAGCGCTGACAATTAACATATTATGTCAGGCTTCTTACTATAACCAATCCAATCCATTATAGTAACACGATTTTTCAATTCAATAAAATATTCGCTTTGTTTTAACAATTGCATTCGACATTTGACGGCTGTTAAAGTAAACTTCACACTTTTAAAAGGACATTTGACAGCTGTCAAAGTAAACTTAACAGCTGTTAAATAATATATTGCATTCTTTCATCTGGATCAGAATCGCCAATACCATCAAGAAGCATGGTTGCATTAGCAATATAGAATCTCTTCGTCAAGGCATTTTGGCACTCGACAGCGGCAGAACATATGGTCGCTGTCAAAACCTATTTAGGACATTGAAGTAATACCTGCAGCCCCAAAAGGGGCGGCTATATGGCGAATTTAATCATTCTGGAATACCATGATGAAAATCTTATTTTGAGCTCATTTTCACCAAATTTATGGCTATTTTATGCAAAATCCAGATGTGATGGATGACAACGGACCTCGAATTCGTGATCAGCGTCCCAAAAAAACATAACCTAGACCTGTTGTAGTCGAAGTAAATTGACAAGTAAAAAATTTTGTTGTCCTGTGCTACAAGTTCCAAACCCATTTTTTTGTATCAATAAAATACAAGACCATCTTGAAACGTATCTCGTCGTATCACGATTCATCAGTACTTTGAGTTTTGTTCGCTTCTGTCGATCCTAGCTAGCAGGTGATGAATCGTGATAAGACGAAACGCGTCCCTAGTTGGTTTGACCTATGAGAGAACAGTAAATCACTACTAAAATATTGACTTTGTTCAATTTTAGTAGTTAATATGCATTTTCTAATTTTTTCCAGTTTTTTGATTGGGCAAAATATAAAATGGTAAATGCGTCAGGATATCAGATCCTTGATTCTTGATATGGTAGGGTTCTATTAGTTCATTAGAGCTTTCCTGATTAGACTGTAAGACAGTGAAAAAACGTTTGAAGAGAGGACGGGAGCCATCATGTTTTGTCTTAATTACCAGTTAAACTCTAATATTTTAGGATGAAGTTCGTAATTACATTATTGTATTTTTTTAACTTAATATCGAAAGTAGATATTAATAGTTACAATAATATTCAATTTATTTATAAAGAAAAGTTCATTAAAAATGGATTTTGAAAAGTCTGAGGATCAGTGGATAGTTCTACTAAACATATGGACATGTTTTATAATTTTCAAGATGAAGCGTTGACTTTTTCTAGTAATTACTGTTTGAATTCATTTGCTATACATTATAAAGATGGTCCAAGGAGTGAGAGCCTCTGTATTCTAAAAATGGAGCCTGTAGAATGGCTAATTTATAAAAAAAATTTAGACGAAAATCATAAAAAGAAAGAAATTAAATACAATTTAAAGAAGAAAACAATTTCTCTTTCTTGTATTACCATTACCTAAAAGCACTCTCTGTTCACAGAGCTAAATAATTCTCTCAGCCACAATCTCTTCAATTAGAACCAAAACACCTCACTTCCATTCTTCAATCAAACAATTCCCAGTATCGAAATATACTCGTAAAACACTCCATTCAGAAACAGTTCTCCCAGGAGCACCCAAAAACTAGAAGTCAGACAGATCAGTCTCTTGGGATTGTAATTCTTCCTACGAGAGTCATTCAATAAGTAAAGAGACAAATACCTCTAGCTCAAAAAGAGTTTACTGGATTGCTACAAAATTTGGCCTACTTTTCTACATAATCTCCCCCAACTATGCCACCTTTCTACTAGCTTCTTGATTCCTGTGGCTAAGCATTCTTTCAGTTGACATCGAAGCATCCCTTGCAAGTGCTCACTTGTTCATGTCGGTGAACCTCTTTCCCCTAGGAGAGGGCCGAACAGGTAAAAAATCACACGGAACCAGGTCTGGGATATATGCGAGATGAGGCAAGATCTCCCAACCCAATTTTTAAAGCTTTTCTTTGGTAAGCCGGACCTTATGAGAGCGGGCATTGTAAATTATTCTGAATAATATTGTGAACAGGTCCGAGGCTTACCCCAACCTCCTGAGCTAATATTTCAACAGTAATTCTTCTGTTATCACGAATAAGTTCATCACAGTTTGAAAATTTTGCGGAAACATAAAACAATAACATGATTCTCTACGTGCTCACACTCAGATCTGTTAAAGACAAAATTCCCATTGAAATTCCAAGAGTCTACAGTATTCCATGTACCTGTGGTAACACCTACAGAGTGCGTCACCAAAATCCGGATAAATCAAACAACTTTTGAAAAATGAAGTTTGAAAAAAATTGTTTCACATGGCACTTAGTACATCTGTAATAATGGCAATCATTCAATATATTTCCCATTAGCTTGGATAACGGCCTCTCTTTTATCTCGCCAAAATTTTTCATTAACACTGATTTTTATTTCAACATTTCGAGACTTTCAGACTTGTTCATAAACGTCTCCCTACTGAATAGTATCCCTTTGGTTTTTCATTATTAATTTTCGTTTAGGCTTTAAATACTCCAAAATATAATTCAGAAATGTTTGCCAAATTCTTATTTCACACGCTACTAATTGAGTTACTTTCAAGAATTGCACAGTCTTTTTTTTAGATTATTTTCGTTAGAAAAGGGAAATTTACGAGTTACTAGAATAAGTCAGTAAGTTAGGCTAGTCAAACTAGTTGCTATAAAAACTGCTTTTTGCTTTTCACGCTGCGCCACAAGCCCACATTCATGGTACGTAGGGATTATATTTATTTTATATCGATGTTTTTAAATATGCATGACAACCAATCACATACTACCCTACCACAAAAGACGTAACCTGCCTTTTTTAAACTATTATTTGTATTTAGTTTTCTTTATATTATATTAATACATAAAACACTGTGTTAAGTTAAAAGTGATATTGAGTAAAACTCATATATAATCGAGTGGAGACTTTCATTTACGTCATTGATTAGAAGTTGTCCAATAATATATCCTGGCCTCTATAGACAATGCATTAAAAAAAGGTCAAAATAATGAGATAGGCATAGTTTAGATAAAGCAGTATATTATGATTTCATCCTTTCTGAGGTATCACCAGGAGTATTATCGTGAGTTTTGGACCCCAAAAAACTTGTGCTCTTTTGTTTATAAACAATTGAAGCTTTCAAAACGCGTTTTTTGAGCTTAAAAATGTCAATAACTCAGGTTATATAAGTCGGATCGAGACAAAAAAAAAACACCAAACTCTTTATAATGAAATTTCCAACAAATCCGCGTTGGTTTTAAGTCGAGCAAGTGCATACATAACCTATAAAATTGAAAACACAGACAAGAAACTGCTTTTTTTTTTCATTTTATTGTACAGGGTGAGTCAACGATAGAGCAAAGTTCATTATCTCATTTGTTTCGGGAATGACGAAAAAATGTGAAATACAATAGTTTTAGAGAATGTTAAGGTGCACAGTTTTAAATTATTTTTGAGAATACAGGGTACTTCAAAAAAGTATGGCCGATATAACATATGTTTTTTTAAAATGGAACATCCTATTTCCTAATTTATTTTTAAATTCGGCGTAAAATTTTATAACTTTTTTATTAATAATGTTATATACCTAAACCTAGTAGTTTTTCTAATATTTCAATTTTAAAAAAAAAAATACTAGCTTTCAGTTTTATAAAAAATTGCCATTAGCGCCATTGTTTCTGAAGGTGGAATCCTAATAATTGGTACGAGCGTTCTATAGAGATGAAAAAAAAAAAGATATATGTAAAGAAATTTGAGCTAGATGCTACAGGGTGTTCAAAATAAATTTATGCATTTCGACTATTTTAAATTGAAAAATCTTAAATATTTTAAGCGGCACACCCTCTATATTATTATTTTTTCTGATAGATTTTACAAAACCCTCCAACTCTTATTAAGTATGTCATATACCTATTTCTAATAGTTTTCGATTTATTTTAAATTTTTCAATTTTTACCCAAACGCTGTTGTGAAAACATAAACAAATAGTTAATAATAATTTTAATATAGTTTAACTTATCTAAAGATTAATTATTATGACGTAATAAATGTTCAAAAATATATCCATCTACTTGAATACACATTTTTAGTCGTTTTACTATATTTTCCTTGACTTTCCTTACCATAAAGGGCATTATTGTCCTGCACTCATCCCGTATCCTATTTTCCGTATTTACTGGTGTTGTAATCCCCCTACAACATAAACACGATCTTTAATGCAGCCCCAGAAAAAGAAGTCAAAAGGTGTTAAGTCACATGATCGAGGAGGCCACTGAATGAATCCATCTCTACCGATCCATTTTTGTGAGTAACGATCGTTTAAAAATTCCCGAACTTTCCGGTGGTAATGAGCAGGAGCTCCGTCTTGTTGAATCCACATTTGTTCCCTTTCAAAGTTATCAACTTCTTCAAGAAGCTGGGGTAATTCATTTTGCAAAAAATTTTGATTTCTAGGCCCGTTAAACGGTTCGCGGAAAAAATATGGACCAATAATTCGAAAATTTAATATTCCGCACCATACATTAAGCAACCAATGGTTTTGGTTTTGAACTTCCCGGACCCAAAATGGATTAACTGTTGAATATTAATGCATGTTATGGCTGTTAACTGCTCCATTACTGCGAAAAGTAGCTCCATCAGAAAACATTATTTTGGTTAAAAAATTTGGATCGGCCTCTATTGCTCCATTCATGGTGGTACAAAAGTTTACTCGTCGTTCAAGATCACGCTCTTGAAGTTCTTGGTGTAGTTCCATATGAAAGGGATGATACTTGTGGTGCGATTAGCCGTAGATTAGGATGTGTCAGATAAATCAGCTAGTTGACGGCTGCTGACCTGGGGATTATCTTTAACATGAAGTAAAATCTCCGTTTCTTTTTCCTCATTGGTGGCATTCTGGTTTACTACTTTCCGTTTCGTATACTCGATGTTACCACTACCATCAAACCGTTCCATTAAACACTGAAAAGATTTTCTAGATGGTATAAGTCTATTAGGGTACTTCGCTCCGTAAACTTTTACTGCCAAAAGACAAATTTTTTTCGCCTCGCCCAGTATATCAACCACATCAATTAATTCATTTTTAGGAAAATCCATAACTATTACCTTTATACGTCACTTACTACAACAAATTGAACTTTTTTACTTGCTTAATAGACATGTCAAAATTTGACAATGGCTACCTTTGAATTGTTGTGGCGTTACCTGATGGAAATTCATAACGAATATAATGAAAGACTGATTTTGTCAAATTTCCACCTTATTTAGTTTCACTGAAACTGTATGTCGCATTTCGCTATACTATAGCTTCGTCTGATACAAAATGATATTGAATATTAGTGTTGTTACATTTATACAAATACCCTAAAGTAGATACGTAAAAAAATTAATACTGTATGCTAATGAATATTGCTGGGAAATCCACTCTGAATATTAATTGTATAAATTGATTAAAATGAGTTACCATGGGCCAGACAGGTATCTTTTTGTTCGTTTAATATGATGTCTGAATTTTTAATTCTATTTATTTCTAAATTTTCTAATAAATTTAATTTTACGCCTTTGTTTTGTATGTGTAAAATTTTAAATTTATCGTCAAAAAAATGATTTGATTCTGTTAAATGATTACTGTACGCTGAGTCAGTTTTGTTTTTTAAATAGCACTCCAGATTTTTTTGATCTATTTTGTTTTCCCTTTGCGTTTTTAATGAATTTTCCTAACGAGTTGTTTGTTCTGAAAGCTATATTATATTTGTTTAAGTGTTTTTTTTTTAAACTTAAACACTTAAACAAAGATAATATCAACATAGCTTTCAGAACAAACAACTCGTTAGGAAAATTCATTAAAAACGCAAAGGGAAGACCAAATAGATCAAAAAAATCTGGAGTGTATCAGTTGAATTGTGGTTCTTGTCATAAAAGTTACATAGGTCAGACAGGTCGGTCATTCGAAACTCGGATTTTACATAAAAGAAGCTATTTAAAAAACAAAACTGACTCAGCGTACAGTAATCATTTAACAGAATCAAATCATTTTTTGACGATAAATTTAAAATTCTACACATCCAAAACAAAGGCGTAAAATTAAATTTATTAGAAAATTTAGAAATAAATAGAATTAAAAATTCAGACATCATATTAAACGAACAAAAAGATACCTGTCTGGCCCATGGTAACTCACCTTTACTCAATTTATAAAATTAATATTCAGAGTGGATTTCCCAGCAATATTCATTAGCATATAGTATTAATTTTATTACCTATCTACTTTAGGGTATTTGTATAAATGTAACAACACTAATATTCAATATCATTTTGTATCAGACGAAGCTATAGTATAGCGAAACGCGTCATACAGTTTCAGTGAAACTAAATAAAGTGGAAATTTGAAAATCAGTCTTTCATTACAATGGCTACCTTTTTGTTTTGTTTTGGCAACTATGATGTTATAGCGTAAATGTATTAAAAACAAGGGTAAAAATTGAAATAGGTATATGACATACTTAATAAAAGGAGGGTTTTGTAAAATCTATCCGAAAAAATAATAATATACAGGGTGTGCCATTTAAAAAATTCGAGATTTTTCAGTTTAAAATAGTCGAAATTTATAAATTTATTTTGAACACCCTGTAGCATCTAACTCAAATTTCTTTACATATATATTTTTTTCATCTCTATTGAACGCTCATACCAATTATGAGTATTCCACCTTCAGAAACAATGGCGCTACTGGCAATTTTTTACAAAACTGAAAGCTAATATTTTTTAAAAAAAATTGAAATATTAGAAAAACTACTAGGTTTAGGAATATAACACTATTAATAAAAAAAGTTATAAAATTTATCGCAAAATTTAAAAATTAATTAGAAAATAGGAAGTTCCATTTAAAGAAACATATGTTATATCGGCCACACTTTTTTGAAGTACCCTGTATACTCAAAAATAGTTTTAAAACTGTGCACCTTAACATTCCCTAAAACTATTGTATTTAACATTTTTTCGTCATTCCCAAAACAAATGAAATAATGAACTTTACTCTATCGTTGACTCACCCTGTACAACTAAAAAATCTTCTACTATAAACAGCAATCATTCCTAACAAAAATAACATTTTTCGGTTATTCATAAGTATTGGGCCAACTTCTAAGAAACTGTGATTTACTCAGTTATGTTTACATTTCTGATCGTGAATCAGTAAACATCAAAAATTTAGTTCACTTCAAAGTTGTGTATCAATATCATTGAGGGAAGATGCCGAAACGCACGTCATTAGACATTCGGAAAACTGTTATAAGATTGTACGGTAAAGGAAGTTTCACGTAAAATAGCTGAACTTTTATCTATAGGAAAAACAACGATTAACAATATAGTTAAAAAATGGGAAACTACAAGTACTCTGAATGATAAACCATGTTCTGGACGACCAAGGAAAACAACTATTAGTGTCGACGAAGGAAAGCAGTTGCAGACATAAAAAAGAGTGCTACAATTATTGCACGTGAATTACATGAAAAAAATTTGGCTGAAGATTCGTAGACTAACACAAGTTGGACTTGTTGGACGTGTAGGAGTAAAAAAACCGCTCGCTGCTAAAAAAAAGAAATAAGACCAGATTAGAATTTGCAAAAGTTTATCAAAATTGGTTAGTTGAAGACTGGAAAAAAGCGCTGTTTTCGGACGAAACTAAAGTTAATTTATTTGGAAATAATGGAAGAAGATATGTTCGACGACCAAAAGGTACTAGACATGATGATGGAGATGGTAGAATTATGCATTAGGGGATATTTCGTGGCAAGGCGTCGGTCCAATAGTTAAAATTGAATGTACTATGGACGCTGTTATGTACAGAGATATTCTTTCAGAATACATGCTTCCTTATGGACGTCGAGATATGCCACGAGGATGAATTTTTCAACAAGATAATGATCTAAAACATCGATCCAAGCGTTTGCAAGAATACTTCGAGTTTTAGAATGGCCAAGTCAATTCCTGGACTTGAACCCCGCAGAACATTTGTGGAAAGAGTTGAACATGAAAGTAGGAACTCAGAATTATTTCAATAAAGGTGCTATCTGGAAAAAAGTTCAAGAAGAGTGGGTCAATATCACCAAGAGTGGACCAATATCACCAATGATGTGATGGGTATTAGCTTCGAAGGATATGGCTACAAAGTATTGATAAATAAGACTGTATCTTTTACTGCCACTTTTTTCTGAGTTATAGTGATTTTTGCTATGTTATATACCTTTTTATTGTGAAATTTGAAGTTAGCCTAATACCGAAAAATGTTATTTTTGTTATAAATGATTGTTATTTATAGTAGAAGATTTTTGAGTTGTGTATGGTGTTAGTATAATTAAAGTAGCTTATGATGGTGTATTTGGTTTTTTTTCCTCTTCTCCCTTTATAACTCAGTTAATAACAAAAATATTTTTAGGCCCAAAACTTTTGCGCGCAATCTTACCTCTGTACGTATGTACACTACCGTCAGAAAGTATTCGCCCACCTAGAAATTTCAATGTAACTGTCAAAATTTAATACCTAATTAAACCCTTTTATTATATTAAGTAAATTTAATTGTTCTTAACCATTGTTTAGATAAGCCTTTTTGTTGAAATCACAAATTAGAACAAATTTTCAAGTTTTGCATGATAATCGTTTTGAGGCAATTTCTGAGAATTCCAGTTGAAGTAAGAACTCATTTCAAGTTTCTAGGGATTATGGAAATTCCTAGTGACATTTTATAATAAAAAAAACTATGCTATAAATACCATTGCCCTTTTGAAAATTAACCTTTCGTAAACAGTACTTTGTTATTGATACAGGCTCAATTGTTTTGTAAAAATGCCAAAAACGAAAGAAGTTACCGTTGAAAATCGGGCTCTGATAATTGCGAGACATCAAAATGGTCACTCGAGTCGACAAATCGCGAGTGACATGGGGATGCCAAGAACAACGGTGGACTACATCGAAAAAAATTTTCTGTGGGACAGGTAGACTTCGAAAAAACGACTCCCGCTGAAGACAGAGCTATAACAATGTCCAGCAGACGTAATCGCCGCCTAACCGCACCAGAAATCACGGCTCAAGTAAGCTTGAAGCGGCCCATCTCCATCAGCATGACAACCGTGAAGAACAGGTTAGCAGAAGAGGGACTACACGGGAGAATTGCAGTAAGGAAACCACTTCTTAGGCAAGTGAATAAACGTAAACGATTAGAATGGGCCCGATAACATGAAATTGGACATCAGAACGATGGAATTCCGTCCTTTGGAGCGACAAATCTAAATTCAAAATTTTCGGTTCAAATCGACGAGTTTACGTGCGATGGTCAGCTGGAGAGAGGATGTTGGAAGCCTGTCAGTTGCCTACAGTAAAACATAGTGGAGGTTCAATAATGGTTTAGGGTTATTTTGGCAACGGTAAAGTTGGAAAAATCTTTAGGATAGAAAGAGTCATGCGAAAAGAACAATATCAAGAAATTTTGCTAACTCAAATGCTTCCTTCTGGAAGAGATATTTTTCAGGGGAAATTTATTTTTCATCATGACAACGACCCTAAACATACTGCTAAACAAATTAGAGAACTTTTGGACCAATGGAAATCCGATGACGTCCTGGAAGTGATGACTTGGCCTCCACAATCACCCGACTTGAACTTCATCGAATTGCTGTGGGACCATTTGGACAGGTGTGTTCGAAAACTCAATCCAACATCAGAAAATTACTTGTGCGAACTTTACAAGCAGAATGGGTTAAAATAACCGAAGAAACTACTCTGAAAAAACTACTGGACAGAATGCCGAAACTCTGTAAAGCGGTATTTAAAAACAAAGGAGGTCACATAGATGAGAAAAATCCTGGAAAATCATGATTATTTTTCTGATTTTCTAGACTGTAAATAATGTGAAAATAAATAATAATTCATTAAAATTTTAAAAAATATATATTATCTGGGTTTTTGTTGTCTTGGGACTGAAATAAGTAGGTGGGCAAATGCTTTCTGACGGTAGTGTATATGAATTGAAAGTAAAAATTCAAATCTCCTTTTACAAACTCAACAAGAACTATACTTTGAATACTGCCGAAACAAAAAAGAAATTTGGTATTTTACGATATTATATATGAAAAAACGAGTTAATTTTTGTAGTTTATGTACACATAACACATGTTTATACCTCTCTCTCTTTTTAGATAATAGTCCTATCTTCTTTCATGCTTTTTAGACTTTTATTTTGTTGACTTGTAGATTGGGCTGTACTGTTGTACTGTGTACCTCCTCATTGTGTGTTCAAGCGGCAGGGTTCTTATTTTATCTTCTGTGCGTTTTCTCCATAATATCGTAATACAATTTTATTCAAATTTTTATATTATACCAATAGGTTTACTTTACGAAGAAACATTGTTAAATGGATGCTGAATTTACCTTTTTTAAACTCGAAAATAACTAAAGATTTCAACTCTGTATATTAAGTTGTCGATTGTTTACGATGACGTATTTTCTCAACCAAGAACAAGGAAAAAATCCTGGTAGTGATTTTTTTAAGGTACTCTATAATTCTATCTTATGCCTCTCTAGGTATGAGATACGATCGAGTTTTAAGATCTCCAAATAATTTTTTCGCAACTAGGAGTTAGAAAGATGTAGTTGAGATTAAAATACGCGGGCATTCTTTGTAAATGCGTGATAAAGATGGCAGCATCCTACCCGAAGTGCATATGCTACATGGGGGTAAAAAATTGTAGGCTTTTTAAAGAAAAAAGAATGTTTTTACCGGAAATCGATTTTATTCTTCAACGTAGTTTCCTTCAAGAGCAATACACATACTCATTTCAGTCAAAACTCTTTCCCTGGAGTCACTTTTTCAAATTTGAAAAGAAGTAATAATCGCTGGAGACCAGATCTGGCGAGTACAGTAGATGAAGAAGCAATTCATAACCTAATTGATCCAATTTCACCATCGATTTTATGTCAGCTGGTGCATTATCTTAGTGAAATAACACATTTTATTCGTTAAATGCGTCCTTTTTCTTGATTTTACTATTCAAACGGTTCGAGAAACCAACGGAATAGTCTCCGGTTAGTGTTCGCCTCTTTTCAAGATAGTCGATCGGTATTATTTCAAGCGCATCCCAAAAAATACTTCCCAAAACCTTTCCAGCTGATGTTTGTGTTTTTGAACGCTTCGGTCGGCTTTCATGCGATTCTAACCACTCTGTAGACTGCCTGTTGAACTCAGGCGTGTAGTAGTGGATCCATGTTTTGTCCATTGTTACGAATCGACGCTAAACCTCCTTTGGATAACGCCGAAACAGTGCCAAGCAGCGTTCTGAATCTTCGACACGTTGCTGTTTTTGATCAATCGTGAGAGTGCGCGACACCCATCGGCCACATAGGCTTATCATATGTAAATATTTATGCAAAATATGCCTCACGCTTTCGCGATGTCAGCTATCTCCCTCACTTTCACTTTGGAATCATTCAGAACAATATGGTGGATTTTTTTTGTTTTCATCCTAATCAAGAGAGATTTTATGGATTTGTGAACTGGGGCATTATTTTAGTCAAATAACACGTTTCTTCGCTCCTTGCGTCCTTTTTTCTTGATTTCACCATTCAAACGATCCGAGAAACCAATAGAATAGTCTCCTGTGAGTGTTCGTCTCTTTTCAAGATAGTCGATCAATATTATTTCAAGCGCATCCCAAAAAATACTTGTCAAAACCTTTCCAGCTGATGTTTGTGTTTTTGAACGCTTCGGTCGGCTTTCATGCAGTTCTTACCACTCTGTAGACTGCCTGTTAGACTCAGGCGTGTAGTGGTGGATCCATGTTTTGTCCATTGTTACGAATCGACGCTAAACCTCCTTTGGATAACGCCGAAACAGTGCCAAGCAGCGTTCTGAATCTTCGACACGTTGCTGTTTTTGATCAGTCGTGAGAGTGCGCGACACCCATCGGCCACATAGCCTTATCATATGTAAATATTTATGCAAAATATGCCTCACGCATTCACGATGTCAGCTATCTCCCTCACTTTCACTTTGGAATCATTCAGAACAATACGGTGGATTTTTTTTTGTTTTCAACTTAATCAAGAGAGATTTTATGGATTTGTGAACTGGGGCATTATCTTAGTCAAATAACACATGTTTATTCTTCGCTCCTTGCGTCCTTTTTTCTTGATTTTACTATTCAAACGATCCGAGAAACCAATGGAATAGTCTCCGGTTAGTGTTCGCCTCTTTTCCAAGATAGTCGATTCAGTATTATTTCAAGCGCATCCCAAAAAATACTTCCCAAAACCTTTCCAGCTGATGTTTGCGTTTTTGAACGCTTCGGTCGGCTTTCATGCAGTTCTAACCACTCTGTGACGCCTATTGGACTCAGGCGTTTAGTGGTGGATCCATGTTTTGTCCATTGTTACGAATCCACGCTAAACCTCCTTTGGATAACGCCGAAACAGTGCCAAGCAGCGTTTTGAATCTTCGACACGTTGCTGTTTTTGATCAATCGTGAGAGTGCGCGACACCATCGGCCACATAGCCTTATCATATGTAAATATTTATGCAAAATATGCCTCACGCTTTCACGATGTCAGCTATCTCTCTCACTTTCACTTTGGAGTCATTCAGAACAATACGGTGGATTTTTTTTTTGTTTTCTGGAGTGATTGCTTCATTTAGACATCCGAAAAATGCGGTCGTACAAGCATCATCGGTGCTTATAAAGGGTTTTCCATTTGGGACTTGACAACTTTGAAATTTCACTGTGAACGCACCCTTAAGCCAATCACCGAACTGTCAACGTCAAAACATTCAGTAAAGTCAACATTTTCATCATGGTGAAGTACACGAACGAGCAACGTTTACAATTAATTAAAATTTACTACCAAAATTTGGAGTCGGTGACTGCAACTTTAAGAGCGTTAACGCCAATTTTTGGTCGTAATTCTCGTCCCAGTAGACAAGCAATTCATAGTCTAGTGAAAAAATTTGAGTTAACATATTCGCTGCTGGATGTTCCCGTGCCAGTGAGACAACGGGTTGGTCGAAGTGGCCAGAATATTGCTGCCGTTCAAGCGTCCATCTCAAACGAACCAAAACAGTCGATTTCAACGGCGTTCTCAAGAATTGGGCATCGCCCAGACCACACTATGGCGAATTTTGCGAAAGGATCTTGGCCTGCACCCTTATAAGTTAAAGTTAACTCAAGAACTAAAGCCACTCGATCATATGAAGCGACGTACGTTCTCGAATTGGGCTCTAGAAATGTTGGAAAAAGATGACCAATTTCATCGGAAAATCATCTTTAGTGATGAAGCGCATTTTTGGATAAACGGCTTCGTCAACAAACAGAATATGCGTTATTGGTCAGGTAAAAACCCTCATATGCTTGAAGAAACATCACTTCATCCACAAAAAATTACTGTTTGGTGCGGTTTTCATGCCGGTGGTGTCATTGGGCCGTTCTTTTTCGTTGATGAAAATAGCCGTCACCTTACAGTCAATGGAGATCGCTACAGAGGCATGTTGCAACGTTATTTCTTTGATCAATTGCATGAGCTAGACATTAATGATATGTGGTTTCAACAAGACGGCGCCACAAGCCACACAGCGGGTGTAACAATCGACTTACTGCAATCTAAATTCGGTGAACGTGTTTTATCGAGAAATGGTCCCGTCGAATGGCCGCCTAGATCGTGTGATTTAACACCTCTAGACTTCTTTTTATGGGGGTACGTTAAATCATTGGTCTATGCTAACAAGCCTGCGTCGTTAGAGGAGCTCAGAGCCAATATTGAAAGAGAGATAGCGGCCGTTTCCGTCGAAATGTGTGGCCGAGTCATCGAAAATTGGGTTCAATGAATCGACCGCTGCAAACGTGCCCGTGGTGGACATATGAATGAAGTCGAATTCCATACATAAATGTTTTGATTGTACTTCAAGCCGATAGTAAAATTTTCGAAATGTCTCAAATGGGTTGCGTTTTATTTCAAAAAAAAGTTGTCAAGTCCTTAATGGAAGACCCGCTACTACCGACATACAGTTGCTTTCGACGGAGCAAATCTGCTATAACACTTCTCAAGCCATTAATTGGATTCTGGCTGTATTTTTTCGCATCCAAAGGCAATATTTAAGCAACACACAAAATTCTTTTTGTTCCATCGTTTTGTAAAAATCACAAGTAGCCTCACCTAAACAGCTGTAACTCACAAACTAATAGCCAAAAGGTCATAAAAATTGTACACGAATCTTCTGAGAGTTGACACTAACTGAAAATCATGTATTTTGGTTTGTGTTGCCATCTCTCGGAAAGTCACGGGATTTTTCGCCCCATTTTAGTATCGACAACATTCTGAGTGTCTTTGTACTTTGCAATAGTATGATACACGAATTTTTCGGGAACTGGCAGTGTCTGACAAAAAATCTCCTGCTCATTTTTTCCTACTTTAAACAAAGCTACAACAGCAAGCACGGTTTTCGTACTTTTTCAGCTCCCAACTAAAAGGAACACACAAAGGCTCCCTCGCTAAATATTTCAATTTTAATAGATCGAACTTTTTTCAGTAGGAATTAAATATTAATGAATTTGAACACCAAATCGGGCATCCTAATAAATGTTAGAATATTCATATTTTTATCTTTGATTTTTCATAATACTGAATTCTTTTTCATCCTAGCTTATCTTTAAGTTGCTTGCTGAGCATTTATTTTTTTTATGTTTTACGTTGCCTCAGACTTTCCTACTTTATATGCCATAACTCTGTCGCATATTTTTTTTAGACAATAAAATGTGCACAATATAAAAGTTGTTTTATATGTACACCTAAATCAACCAAGCGCACCAATGCATGTTTATGTGTTATAATATGAATCAAATTTCTAAATAAATTGTATATATTTTTTATATTTATGTATTATTTACTTTATATAGGATTAAGAAATAAAATGTTTCTGTTTCCGTAATTTAGGAAACTTTTTTTTCTCATTTATATTAACTGTACAAGCAGTATTAAAAAGCTATCTAAAATTAAATAAAAAACTATTACTATTAATTGTACGCACGTGTTTTCCACTCCACTTGAAAGATTTCTTGTAAAAGGTACTAGAGCGTAAAAGAGAAGACAACAAAATAATGGCATCCTCTGGGTACTAACACAGGCAAAGATTTAGGAACACGATTCGCTCTGTTGGAACTTATCGTCAGCTTAATATAGGCGAGGCAATACCGAGCATTCTACAACAGCAACACGGTAACATGGAAATATAAAAATAAGAACATCGTAAGCACCTAACGAACGTAAGTCAGCCATCCACGCCACCGCGTGACCCCAACAGACAAACCGGAAAGCAAGACGAAGAGAGCCATCACGCGAAAAACAATATAGGTGGATTAGGGTACTCCGATAACAATTTCATATTGAGCACACGAAATCTCACTAATGCCTTCAAATGTGACGCGTGACAAGTTGTTTTATTTTTGAAGACTTGCGCGCTACCGTGTTTTCTCTATATTAAACTGACGAGCTCCAGTTCAAGCAAGATGCTGCATTCGAGAAGGTGACCGATAATCTTGTTCCGCCAAAATATATTATATTTATTATGTTGTGTTCATAGAAATAAATTATATTTCGAACAACAAATCCCTTATGAACGACGTGTAGGATCGAAAACTTTGGTTGCGGTAGTTACGAGAGCTGATCGTAAAGTAAGATTCTCAAAGCACTGGAGCCACAGGGGGAGGTTTTAAGCGAAATACGGCACCACTGCCGTGTGCAGTAGTTCCCCACTCTCGATTCCACCGTGCCCGGCTTCGCTACGCCGCGCAGTGTTGGTTCAGCAGCCGTCCGTGATGGATGTCCCGATCGCCGCTACCGCCAAGTGCAAAATTCGTCCAATAATTAGTTTTTTAAACGCTATAGACATTCATCGACAATTGACGGAAATATATGGTGAAAAGTGTATAGCAGTTCACCACGTCCGCAAATGGCATAGGGAGTTTACAGGCGGTCGTACAGACTTTCATGATGAAAAACGGAGCGGAAGATGGTCAGTTTCAGTCGACTCGTTACAGTCCGGACCTAGCACCTAGTGATTACCACTTTTTTCCAAATTGAAGGAACACTTGGGTGGACAACGCTTCAGCACCGACGACGAAGTTAAAGAAGAGGTGACGTTATCTCAACGGGTTGGCGGCGGAATATTTTGATACGAGCATACGAAAGCTGGGGCAGCGCCTACAAAAATACTTGGATCGAATTGGCGATTACGTTGAAAAATAGAACGATGTTTAAGCTTTCACATGATGTATTTGGTTTTGAAAATAAGCGTTGCTGTCTAGGAAATAAGGCAACTTTACGATCAGCCCTCGTACTTCCGATTTTACTCGAATTCACTGGTGCAACTTTTTTTTGGAAAGTCAATGTTGTCAATACCTCCCGCGCCGCCTCTTTAACTTCATCTTCATATGGGGAAACAGCCCGAAGTCACAGGGTGTCCAATCACGCTAATAAGGGAGGCGAGGGATGACATTTTTCGCCTGAAACTGTGGCGTACAGAACGAACTTCTCGCTCCTCGGCCTATTTCTAACCAATAGAAAGTTCACCAGAGATGATTTGTTGAACTTTGGCGACGATTTCAGGCATGGTGGCAATTGAAGGTCTTCCGGAACTTTCGTCGTCTTCCACCGAAGTGCGACCTTCCTTAAATCACACGACAACCACTCGAAAATTTGCATACGGCTCAGGGCGTTTCAGTGCCACTTTTCCAGACTTTAAAACAATATTTCACGTACACGGGGTGACGTTTTTCAATAAATATATCCTTAATAGTCCTACAGATAGACAGCTTTTCAATACTTTTTTAATACCGTTTAATTTGTATAACCCTCTTTGCATTTTTTTTTTTGCTTATAGGCCCTTATGGATATGTTCTACCAGGATGAAGGCGGGGGCAATCTAAGCGAACGTATGAACGAAATGTTGGTGTCTGCAGCACCGAGAACTAGTCTCACCTACGAGGAAACCGTTCGAGAATTGATAGCTTCGGAGAAGGCGTATTTGAAGGAATTGCATATGATTATTAAAGTGTTTAGGTAAATATAATAATTTTAGTAAATCCATTTGGGATAATATGAATCTGTAACCCTACTAGGCTTCATCTTTTTCATTCGCGGCGAGCCGAGGGAAGCCTGCAGCCCTGATTCGCCCAAAATTTCCACTAAACAATTAAATTAACACTGGTCATCAATTATATAGTCTGATCAATGGATCTTTGCAGTCATGTGATCAACGCGACCTCAAGAATATTCATACGATTCAGTCGGCTGTCAATTCAGCGTCGGCGGTTTGAGTTTTAAATGCCAATTTCAAAAGTCAAAATAGAATTTAAAATTTCTCAACCGGTTTGGTAATTAACGAAAACTACGGATATATTAAATGTGTATGAACACCCTAGTTCTTACTTGTGAAGGACATTTACCTCTCTGCATAAATCCATCGTCTAATATCACCTATTTTTATTTTTCAGGTCGCTATTAGATTTGCAACAACTTCAGGAATTTTAAAACAATTTGCTACATTGTACAACAATTTCCAGAATTTTAAAATTATTTTTTTCATTTAGTAACATTTTATCGAAATTTTACGATTTTTTAAATTATTTTTCAATTTTAGCAACAATTTCCCAAAGTTGTAAAGAATTTGCTACATGTTGCAACATATTCCCAAATTGTTTAACTAATTTTATTATTTTGCAACAATTTACCCGAATTTGTGAACTATTTTTCACATTTTGCGACAACGTCCCGAATTGTTTACCTAATTTTATCATTTTACAATATTTTCCCTAATTGTTTAACTAATTTTACGAGGCTGGTTTGAAAAGTCCGTGCAAAAATAAAAACTACTTATGTGTTTGGGGCAAACCTTTTTTATTTTTCGACATAGTCTCCTTTTAGGCTTATACACTTCGTCCGACGATGTTCTAGTTTGTTGATCCCTTCCGAATAATAGGATTTGTCCAAGTCTGCAAAATATCCATTAGTGTCTGCAATCACCTCCTCGTTTGAATAAAATCTTTGTCCCGCCAGCCATTTCTTCAAATTGGGGAACAAATAGTAGTCCGAGGGAGCCAAGTCTGGAGAATAGGGGGGATGTGAAATGAGTTGGAATCCTATTTCCATTAATTTTGCGACCACAACTGCTGAGGTGTGTGCTGGTGCGTTGTCGTGATGGAAAAGGACTTTCTTGTGGGCCAATCGCGGGCGTTTTTCTTGCAGCTCGGTTTTCAAACGGTCCAATAACGATGAATAATATTCACCTGTAATAGTTTTACCCTTTTCCAGATAGTCGATGAGGATTATCCCTTGCGAATCCCAAAAGACAGTCGCCATAATCCCCGAAAAGGTCTTCGCCTTTTTTAGTGCAGATTCCCCCTTGGTAACCCATTGTTTAGATTGTTGTTTGGTCTCAGGAGTATAGTAATGTATCCATGTTTCATCCACAGTGACGAAACGACGCTTAAAGTCCTCCGATTCTTTTGGAACAGCTGCAAACCATCCTTGCAACACTTCACACGATTCCCTTTTTGGTCAAGCGTGAGCAATCGCGGCACCCATCTTGCGGATAGCTTTCTCATGTCCAAATGTTTATGCAAAATATTATGTACCCGTTCAGTCGAGATGCCCACAGCACTAGCAATCTCACGCACCTTAACTCTTCTGTCATCCATCACCATATCATGGATTTGATCAATGATTTCTGGAGTCGTAACCTCCACAGGCCGTCCAGAACGTTCAGCGTCACTTGTGCCCATATGGCCAGTCCGAAAATTTTGAAACCACTTATAAACTGTTCTGATCGAAGGTGCAGAGTCACCATAATGTTTATCAAGCTTCTCTTTAGTCTCCTGAGGCGTTTTGCCTTTCATAAAGTAATGTTTAATCACCACACGAAATTCTTTTTCGTCCATTTCTTGAAAATCACTCGACTTCCTTGATTCACACGAATGCCAAACACAAAGAAATAGACCAATATGGCTGAAACTTGGTGTGCGTTCATTCAAGAGATGCTACTAACTAAACATGACCTCGATACGCGCCGGTGGTGCCATCCTCGGACTTTGCACGGACTTTTCAAACCAGCCTCGTATTATATTGTAACGATTTACAAAATTTTTAAAGTATTTTTTCCATTTTGCAACATTTACCCGAATTTGTTAACTATTTTTCACATTTTGCGGTTAATTATTCACTTAACGTTAAGTAAATATGGAATTCTAGAAGCATAAGGAAATTGTACTCACCTTCAAGGACAGAATTCATTTTACACAATTAAAATTCGTTCGCTTTTGCATATTCTATAATAGTTTATACTCGATGACGTCTGAAGTGCTTCACGAGAGATGCTGTGTGGTACTCGACGCTTCGAAATGAAATGAAAGTTATGAGACAGGTGCAAGCGAAAGATGCACCTGAGTGGTCATAAGTCATACTAGAGGAATTGGCAAAAGTATTCAAACACGTAAAAATCCCTAAATATGACTTTTTGTTCCTGACATTTTGGCCAGCTTTTCGGAACATTTTTCTTTGTGTGCCTGTGGAACTCAGGCGTTTAGTGACGGATCCATGTTTCGTCCATTCATTTCCAAAACTTCTTGCATTTATTTACAATGGTTGCCTAGAAACGAAGTGTATACTTTCCTATTATGGTGGTACCACTCGTTAAGGTGTAGTGGAATTTCACTAGATCTAGTGATTTAAGAAAAACATAGGTTAAGTAATTATTTTTCATTAAATGTGGATAATCAATTTCTATTATTTTAGGGAAGAAATTAAAAAATTAACTCAAGATCCGAGAGACATAGAGCTTATATTTTCCAATATTATGGATATTTACGAGTTGACTTATACATTGACCGGTAGCCTGGAAGATGTTATGGAAATGGCTCAAGAACAAATGCCATATATTGGGAGCTGTTTTGAAGGTAAGTTGCAACAAATCGTTAATGTTACTAGCTCTAAGTATTATGTGGCCTAAACTATCTTTTTCTAAAAAAAAGAACCCCAGATGTAGGTCTTTACCAGGTATTTAACCAACCGCTGAATGAGTTTGTTGGCGTGGGTAGATCAGATATAACTAATGGAAGGATGTGTTCAAGAAGTAGCCTCATCCTCAAAAAAATGACTTTGTTTCAATTGCAATCCAAATTTCCTTTCGCCATAGTAATGATTTTCACAGTCATCGGTGTTTTTCAGGCCACGTTTCACTCACTTATTGACAAATGTCTTCGATTTTTTCATGTATTTAGCAGCTGCATGGAGGTACATTTTCGGTCCTTTTGAATGCAAAAACTTCTTCTTCTTCCTACATTAGGACCATGTCCTGTGTTCACTTCAAAGGTTTTCCAGAAACAATTGCGATGTTGAAGACCAGCTCTCATACCATCTTATTGGTGGTCTCCCAAGCGGTCGAGGTGTGTTTGGTCGCTTCTCTTTTGCAACCTTAGCCAACCGGTCATTTGGCATTCTGTCCACATGGTCTCTCCATTCTCTTCTATTCCTTGCCCATCTCACCACACCCTGTATTTCGCACATTTCCCTTATTTCTTCACATCTCTTTCAGTCAAATAAGGTATGTCCTGTTATCGATCTAAGTGTTCGCATTTCTGTTGTTCTTAGGAGTTGTTTTGTTATTGTGTTCTCTGCTCTGGTTTCTACTGCGTACGTCATGATCGGTCTTACGCATGTTTTGTATATTCTTACTTTGCTCCTGGTGCTCATATATTTGTTTCTCCAAATTATATCTCTTAAGTATCCTGATATTAATTATGCCTTTGTTGTGAGTTTTTACTTCCTCCTTAAGGTTCCTGGTACTTGTTATGTTTGCCCCTAGATATTTGAAGGACATCACTTGTTCTACACTCTGATCATAAATTGCGAGTTTGCATCTTTTCGGTTCTTTAGATATTGTAAGGGATCTTGTTTTCTTTACAAATATTTGTGTATTAAACACTTTTGCTGTTTGTTAGAACTTATGTAGGAGTCTCTGTAAGTTATCTTCGTCTTCTGATATGATTACTGCATCATCGGCGTAGCATATTATTTTTATTTCTTTGTCTCCCAATCGATATTCTCTCCCAGTTTTCTTTACTTCATTTATAATTTCATCCATTATGATGTTAAATAAGGGGGCTTAGGCTATCTCCTTGCCTAATTCCGGTTGTCATAGATATTTTATTGCTTAATTTATTTGCCACTCTTACATATGTGTGGTTGTTGGTGTTCAACTCTTCGATAGTTTTTATTATATTCGTGTGAATTCCCCTTTTTTGTAGTAGGGTTATGACAGTTCACCGTACCCTATCGAATGCCTGGGTAAGATCAACGAAACACACAAAGGCTATCTTTATAAATATGGCGTCTATAGTAGACCTGTTCTTTCTGAACCCTTGCTGTTCTTCACAGGTCCTAGTTAACATTATTTCTTCTGCTAAAATGCAAAAACTCGGCTTCATAAAGGTACGCGGCACCCTTGGTAAAATATATACTTTTGTGAGCAAGGTCAAACGTCAACTGAAGCTTTCTATACACATCATCTTGAGAAAAAGGTCCCGCAACCTGCTCCTTTTCGAATCCTCCGTCTAACGCTTTCTGGGAAGATGTTTCACCTTACACCCTCTTGTCAAACAGACTGTTCTACTTATTGGACAGTAAGTTACCACAAATTTGGAAGGAAGCCTATTCATAAAAAGAGAAACAAGTTTAAATGTCAAAATAAAAAATTGTATCTCGGCAACTAGTACCTTAAACAGAATTTATGAGAAGATACTCTGAAATACCGATGAAAATGAATATAGCACACACGAATTGGGGGGGTTTAGAGCGGGGTGCTCAGGTTTGAATAATGTATTCAGCTTAGCCCAACTCAATGAAGAGAGAACAGCAACAAACAGAGAAGTTCACTTACTGTTCGTAGATCTGACAAAAGCATATGATACTCTCCCGATGAAAAAGCTCTGGAATCGTCGCCAGTAAATAATGCTGCGATCACTGCAATAAAACGATTGTTCGATCAGTCATTCCCTAGAATAATAACAGGAAACATATTGTCAGAATCATTTCCAGTAACAAAGCGACTTAGACAGGGTTGCTGTTTATCGCTCGCCTGTATCTAAGCAAAACTTTAAAAAGATGGAGAAGAAAATGCAACAGAATGATGAAACAACGATATATTCTCTTCATTTTGCAGATGACCAAGTAGTGATTGTGTAAGATAGGAAGGAGATCAAACACAGGTCAAGTGATTGATGCCTGTAATAATTACATCTATTTGGGAACAATAATATATTGCTGATAGAACAGAAAAAGGAATAAAAGCTGAAATAAGTAAACGAAAGGCCGTCATACAATACAATACCTTAGTTATGTCCAATTAAAAGACGCATTACATAAAATTAAACAAGAACTTCTCGCTCTCGAGATGGACTACTGGAGAAGGTCAGCTCGAATAACACGACTGGATAAATTCAAAAACGAAAGAATAAGAGAAGAAAAAAGAATAATAATCAACGATATTCAAAATAATAGACAGTTGGTCTGGTATGGACACGTAACGATCTGCTGGAAAAGACCGGGAATCCGATCTACAGCTTTGCAAATGACAGTATGCTTATCTCTTCATTCACTTTGAACGCTCGGACATCGGCTACTCAGGCGAATATCCGCAGACAGCAGGAGGTCGTTCAACTTAACAAAAACCTGGAAGAAAATCTATCTTGGGGTGACAGTAACCAAGTGGAATTTCACACTCCGAAAACTCAGGCGGCAGTTTTTTTCTAAAAAGTTAACGTTGCTGAACCCGGCATAGTTATGTCGGGGCACTCCATTCCTTTAACATCGTCACTCAATTTGTTGGGCGTTAATTTGGGAGCAAGTATGTCCTGGCATGAACATGTTGCAGGCATAGCTTCTCAGAAGTTGGGAATATTATTTCGAACCAGAAAGCTTTACACTCCACAACAACTGTTAATTCTTTACAAAGCTCAAATTCGACCTTCTACGGAATACTGTTCCCAAACATGCACTGCATTTGTTGGATTCTATTCAGAGAAGAGCTGTTCGTCTGATTAGAGACCCGGAACTGACCGGCGGCCTTGATTCGCTGGAACATCGAAGAACGGTTGGCGACTTGAGTCTGTTCTACAAGTATTTTTATGAAAAGTGTTCGAAGGATGTAGCTCGATTAATTCCTCCCAGAGCGGTGCCTGTTAGAAATATCCGTCGCGCTAGTGTTCACATCCGTATGAGGTGCAGCTTGTTACTCCGCGTACAACGCTTTTCAAGCAGTCTTTTATATGGAGAACATCATCCCTTTGGAATAATTTGCCCAGGGCTGTGTTTCCCACCGAGTACAATTTACAGCGATTCAAGAACAACGTAAATCGCTTTTTCCGTACACATATCGCTCCTGTAGGGCTTTAGGGACTTCCCTGCAGCACGTGTGCTAGACCCATAAAAAAAATAAATAAAAGACAGAATTACAGACAGAGAAAAAAAAAAGAGGAAGGCAGAAAGCAACATGGATTGATAAGGTCCATATCGAAAAGAGATTTATGACTGGAAGATTGGGAAGGCAGAAGAGTCTGACCACTGGGAACCAGAAGGCGTAGAATGCTATAATGCCCCGTAGATAGAAGTTACCAGTTACAATTTAATTGTCTGCTATTATTAAGTATGTCCAGCTTAGTTTAGATACTTACCATAGTTTAATTAATGTATTAATATATTTTTTAGAACTGGCCGAAGCAAAAGAATTCGACGTCTACTGCAAGTACGGCCGCGATGTCACCTCACAGACCTGCCGGCAGACGTTGTTAGAATTGCTGTCTAGGCAGCAGGCGACTCTCAATACTGCCGGTCAAGGCATGCCACTCGCTTTAAAGTATTATCTGCCCGCACTTTTGACGCATCCCATTTGGCATTTTTTCTCCTACATGGATTACATTAGGTAAGCGAATATCTTAACGGGTATTTCTGTTCAAAGTTTGTCTGTGTGTAACTCTGCTACCGCCCATTTTAGAAGCGAGGCGCTTCAAAATTCAGTGTAAATTTGCAAATAGTTTTTCTTCATTTTAGGTTGTTAATCGGTCTTTCTCCAGCTCCTGAAGACAAAGAAATGTTGACAGAAGTCGAAGGAATGTTAAAGCCATTAAGAGACGAACTGAGTAAGTACTTAACGCTAGTGATTTGGAATTTAAATAAATAATTTAACGGTAAACTATTATAGTTAATAAGAATCAGAATGTACGTCTCCGACACTTGAATGTTATAATTTGATCTGGCGTTCAGTTTCAGAATGGCGTTATCTCAGGCAATTTGAACTTTAGAGCATATAAAATTATTATAATCTATTACTAAGGGGTAGGTACACTTGGTGTAGTGTTAGCGGTGTGATCGTTAGTTGTTTACAGTTGCGTTCCAATAACACGAAAAATGTAGGCAAATATCGAGCAGCGATATGCAATTAAATTTTGCGGTAAACTGGAAAGAACTGCTTCAGAGACTCTTCAAATGTTAAGAATAGCATATGGAGATGCTGCTCTGTCTTCAGCACAAGTTTTTAGATGGTACAAGACTTTTAAAGAGGGCCGCGAAAACGTTACAGATGAACATCGCTCCGGAAGGCCGTCAACATCAAAGTCGAAGGTGCGTTCTGTGTTAGCACGAGACAGACGGTTAACAGTCGGGATGACCGCACATGAGGTAAGCATGAGTAAGGATACTATTTATCGAAGAGCTAGGCATGAGAAAAATTTATGTAAAGCTGGTGCGCAAAAACTTGTCTGATGAACACTTGGATCTTGTATCACAGTCATACCTCATTGTCAGTTAGAAAAGTTTTTTCAGAAAAGAACGTTTCAGTACTCCCACACCCACCCTACAGTCCAGATATGGCTCCATGTGATTATTTTCTTTTTCCAACGCTTAAGAGGAAGTTGAAAGGTCACCATTGCGGAACAATAGACAACATCCAAAGAGTCATGACGCAGGTTAACGGAACAAGACTTCCAGAATTGTTACCAGGAATGGCAAAATGGTTGGATATGCTGTGTTCATTCCCAAGGAGCATACTTTGAAGGGGACAGTGTTAAATTGTAGATACATTCAATAAAAAGCTTAAAAATAAATCATTCGCATTACTTCTGAGACATACCACGTATGACTCAGGAGGCTAATGGGTCGATAATTTGTAAGGTCTGAAGTATCTTCCTTTTTATGCATGATGACAATAGTTGCATTATTCCATTGCGATGGAGATATTCCTTTCAGGAGGCATTTATTAAATAACATTTTCAGCCTCTTGATAATTTGTTGTCCTCCTTGTTTAATTGCCTCTATTACAATATTGTCTTCACCCGGGGTTTGTTATTTTTCATGTCCTGCATGGTTGATGTGATTTCTTCTTCTGCGATCTCTGGAATCTCTTTCGACCCCCGATTTAGGACTTTTGATATGTTAATTTCTGCTCTTCTATCATGTACAGTATATAATCGTTTATAAAATAATTTGTTGATTTTTAAAATATTTCTTTTGTTTGTTATTATATTACCATTTATGTCCTTATTCTTGCATATGTCCTTCCTTCCTATTGTATTCTTTTTTCTTAAAACTTTTAGGCTCTTATTTTGTTCTACAACGTTTTTAATTCCCTCAGCATTTTTTTATCTTTTGTTTTTCTTAATTTCCTTAGAGATCTCCTTATTTATAGTCCTGTATTCGGCTGTACTCTTATCCACCTTTACTGGTAAGGATGGATAATTATGGAATCGGTAAAATACAACAATTTGCTGTAAGCCTAGCTTCGAAGGCATACATAGGGATCCAACGAGAGATAAATGTGATCCTATTTTACTGATTCTTTGCGCGAGTAAAATGATAAGCGTTTTGTTCTCTTCTCTCTCGACCCTAGCTCAACTGATGAGTCGTGACGTGACGAAACGCGTTCCTAGATGGTGTGACATATGGGAGAACTGCTAAAATATGGACTTTGTTGAATTTTAGTAGTTGATGTTAATTATTTAATCGCTTATTTTCTATACGGCGTATTCCAGAACCTTCCGATTACATGGGAATTACTTTTCTACAAGTTTTTTTTTAATAAAATTTTTCAATAGAAAGGAAAAACGGGCGGCTTGAAGAAAGTAACGTGACTTCCACAAGAAGTCGTCTAAAATTTCGAAAAATTTTATCAACCGAAGTCGAAAGTCGAAAAATGAATCGTGTCTTTGTTTTCATGGCACCTGAAATTGGCGCTGTGTCAGAGAGAGGCAGAATTAAGAAAATCGGGTTTGAATGTGTCCCATGAGACCATTTGACAACATCTTCGTGCTCATGATGTCAAGTTCTGAAGCACGTTGAAGAAATCTTTGCTGGGCGAAAATCATGCCGCGAAGCCGCTCGCTTGGAACCACGATAAAATACTAGAGTGACCCTCACAATCACCGGACGCCAACCCTATTATAAAAGTTTGGCCGCTTGTAAAGAGAAAGCTCAGAAGAGAGATTCTGATTGTCTCGTCGACAGCATGCCTCGAAGATGCCAGGCGATTATTGATGCAGATATGTTACTTGCGCCTTTGTTAGCACACCAAAGAATTCATTGATGGCGAAAAATGTTCTCGAAATAACATTTTTTCAAGAATACAAGCGGTCGCGTTCTTACTGGACAGATTATACATCACGACTGTTTAAAAGAAAGAGACTTGTTTTAAATTCCTTTAACTACACCAGTTATCACCACTACACCAAACACTTTGACTGTGTTAGCTTTATCGCTCCTGATGATGCTAACATGGTTAACGAAATACGCGTCAAGTGCAAAAATAAAATGTTTGGTGTAGTGGTGATATATACTAGCAGTAGTAGTGTCATTGTGTCCCAAAGGTTTCAAAGTCCCAACGAAATCAAAATCCGTTGTTGGAATTTCCGGGTGACAGTGTAGGGTAAAAGACATTTAACATTGTAACGTGGGCAGAACGATCTCAGTCATTCAAGTTGTCTAGACGATCAAGAGATGCTGCTCTACTTGCGAGGCGCTGAAAAAATTCAGGTGTAAGGTCTTAGAATCGGCGATGTTTCAAAAATAGGAGCGAGTACTCCCTGGTATTTTATTAATGAGGATCAAATTTATAACGTCTGTTATTTGTTTCAGCTCACTGTGTTCCTTCACAATCCATTCCTAGAAGCTCCGCAACTTTAAACCAAGTAAAGACCAGGCGATCGGCGGCGATAGAAAAAATTCAAGAATTGGAAAGGATAGTCGAGAACTGGGATTCTAAGGATCTTGGACAGTGTTGTAACGAATTCGTTAGAGGTAATCTATATATATTATATATTCATATATAAATATATATATATATATATATATATATATATATATATATATATATATATATATATATATATATATATATATATATATATATATATATATATATATATATATATATATATATTTATATATATATATATATATATATATATATATATATATATATATATATATATAAACTTTTTTCTTCTTAAACCCTTTACAATATTGAAATTAGGAGTTTTTTGGGTTTTAGGTTCATGGAATTATCCGAACAACTTATTTTAAACGAATTTGGGGCATTTTCAAAAATTTGTTCTTTATTTTTTGTTCTCACATTTCTAAAAATATAAAATTATATAACTTTACATGATATAAGTTTAAATAATGTATATAATTTGTGTGTGTAAATATGACTGATACCATCTACGTCGGGCCTATCGTTCACAGCGTTTTTCTCTTGTTTTATTTCTATCGTTTCTTTTACTGATAATTTACTGTAATTTTGGTCTCGATTTATAATACTAGTTTCGTTGAATTTGAATATATGACCTGACGCGTGGCGAAACGTTAAAAATAAATTGTTTGGATTATTCCATGAACCTAAACCCAAAAAACTCCTAATTTCAATATATACAGGGTTACAGGGAAAGTCGTCCTAGATAATTAAGGACGTTATAGTTTAGGTCGTTTCTGACCGATTTGACTCTATGACATGATGTCCTAAACTTAACCGTTTTCGAGATATTGAGGTTTAAAGATTTTCTAAAAAAAAAACATGTTTTTTTTGCTTTTATATCGATTTTTTTTTATTAGAGGTTCTCGAGTGCGATTTTTTGGTTATTTTTAGTTAGTCTGTATGTCAAGTATCAAAAATCATCAAAAAAATTTGAACTAGTTACTAACAGTTTCAAATGGCGGCTTGTTCATGTTTCTAAATTACGAATTTTTACCAAGTGTTTCCTACTTTAAATCAATAAAGAGAAAAAAAAATGTATGGAAGTTATTCTGCAAATTATTTTAAAAACTTTTACGTCTTTTTAGCTATCTAAAACGGTATAATATCTACTGGATCTATTAAAAATTCTAAGAAAATGAGATTTCAATAGGCCCAAATGTAGAGTAACATAATAATAGAATTTAGATACTACCAATTACCGGTTTACTACCTTCACCTTCAAACAATAAAAAGGGTTGGGTAAGCATTTTTTCCGGTCGGGGTACTCTCTGTGCGAGTGACATTTTCTGATCACTAACATTATTGAATGATTTTTAGTCTGCTCATGCGATTCTTCCGTGGTAGATGTGCTATACCGTGCTTTTCAAAAATATCTGTGTTTCATCTTCTGACTGTGTGAATTGGCTCGTAACTGGATTTTGATCTCTGCTTGTGAATATGGCAACGTATACCAACGAGGAATATGCTGACATCCTAATGTGTTACGGATTTTGCGAAGGAGTGTCGTCGCGTGCACGTGATGAATACATACTGCGGTATCCTACTCGTCGTGTACCTGATGTTAGCGTATTTGATGGAACTTATCGAAGACTACGAGAAACTGATTCCGTACAAAGACGGCGGACTGACATGGGACGACCACGTATCTTTGATGAAGATGAAGAAAACGAAATACGACGTTTCTTTGAGGTGGACCCAACCACATCTACAAATATTGTCGCACAACAGCGTGGTATTTCGCCGTGGAAGGTATGGTTTGTAATGCATACTGTTGGGCAACACCCTTACCACTATACGCCCGTGCAAGTCATTGAAAAAGGGGATCCGTTGCGACGATTAGAATTCTACAGATTTATGCTCAATACCGATGTCGAAGATGCATCTTTTTTTAAGAAAATACTATGGACTGATGAGTCGAAATTCGACAAAGACGGTCTTACAAACTACCACAATGCCCACTATTGGGCTTCTAAAGAGGAAGGCAACCCAAACAAAAAAAGAACGAAAGGATCACAAACAAGATTCAGCTTAAATGTGTGGATGGGAATAATTTCAAATTATTTGGTTGGGCGATTCTTCCTGCCAGATAATTTGAATGGCGAGGAATACGACATTTTTTTGCGGAACGATTTACCTAATTTGATGGAATACCTACCTATTGGTTTGAGACAAAACATGTACTTTCAACACGATGGCTGCCCAGCTCACTACAGAGGAAGTGTTCATGCATGACTCAATGACAATTATCCCAACAAATGGATTGGAAGAGGCGGACCCATACCTTGGCCGGCGAGAAGCCCAGACCTAACACCGATGGATTTTTATGTGTGGGGTCACATGAAAAGTCTCGTATACGACCAGATGACTCCTATCGAAAACGTGGATGTCCTAAGACAAAAAATAATGGATGCGGCTGACGAAATGAGGCGGCACCTCACAACCAGCGTTGTGAAAAGTAATTTAAGAAAAAGAATGAGAATTTGTGTTAGAAATAGGGGCGACCATATAGAACATGAATTATAATTAATAAAAAATATTAAATTGCAAGGTTTTTTGTTTTATTTGTGTATTTTTCGTATTTTCACCTAGAACTAAAAATTTACCTTATGCTACCCGAGCCCGCTTTAGGTGTCATTCTGTGTACAGTTTCCCTATTAAACTCCTAGTATTATACCTTTTTTGATAGCTAAAAAGACGTAAAAGTTTTTAAAATAATTTGCAGAATAACTTCCATATATTTTTTTTTCTCTTTATTGATTTAAAGTAGGAAACACTTGGTAAAAATTCGTAATTTAGAAACATTAACAAGCCGCCATTTGAAACTGTAGTAACTAAAAATAACCAAAAAATCGCACTCGAGAACCTCTAATAAAAAAAAATCGATATAAAAGCAAAAAAAACATGTTTTTTTTAGAAAATCTTTAAACTTCAATATCTCGAAAACGGTTAAGTTTAGGACATCATGTCATAGAGTCAAATCGGTCAGAAACGACCTAAACTATAACGTCTTTAATTATCTAGGACGACTTTCCCTGTAACCCTGTATATATTATCTGGGTTTTTGTTGTCTTGGGACTGAAATAACTAGGTGGGCAAATACTTTCTGACGGTAGTGTATATGAATTGAAAGTAAAAATTCAAATCTCCTTTTACAAACTCAACAAGAACTATACTTTGAATACTGCCGAAACAAAAAAGAAATTTGGTATTTTAAGATATTATATATGAAAAAACGAGTTAATTTTTGTAGTTTATGTACACAACACATTTTTATACCTCTCTCTCTTTTTTAGATAATAGTCCTATCTTCTTTCATGCTTTTTAGACTTTTATTTTGTTAACTTGTAGATTGGGCTTTCCCTGTAACCCTGTATATATATATATATATATATATATATATATATATATATATATATATATATATATATATATATATATATATAATCTTTTTTATTTTATGTGTTCTTGGAATTAGATCATTTAAACTATTCTTGGATTTGTTATATATTTATTAATGTTTCGACCTTCAAAGAGGTCTTCTTCAAAATTTGCTCTAAAAGATGAAATTGGAAGAATTAAATTTAGATAAATAATAATCTGTTTGTCGTGCATTTCAGCGTTTAAAACATTTATAATTTTTGCAGTTTTGAATATAAAACACTTAATAGTTAATTAATGAAGGACTACATATAAACACTACTAACATAAAGGACTTTATATGACTGATAGGTTTAGGTTGTTTACATCGGTTTTTCCGTTGATTGCAGTGCAGTGTTTTTTGTATGTAATTGGATTCCACCACTTCTCTTTTTTTGGTATTTATTTCGGTTTTGATAATTTTGATGTTTTTGATATCGAAGGTGTGAATTTTATTCATTTCATGATTTGTAAGAGCTGTATTGTTTTTTTTTTTTGTCGTACTTATGGCCCTTGATTCTATTTTCTAGGAATTGGCTTGTTTGTCCCACATATATTCCTTCACAGTTATTACATTTGATTTCACAGACTATATTATTTTTTTATTATTTGGGGTTTTGGTTTTAAGCCTGGAAAAATTGGATGAGAGCAGATTATATGATTTGTGACATAAACGAATTTTATAGTTTTCAAAATGTTTTTTGAGTGGTTGGGATAGCCCATTTATAAAAGGTAAAGCTATGTATGTAACATGGTTTTTATTAGTTGATTTTTTACTTGTTATGGTATTGTAAAAGTTATGTATTCATTTTTTGAAGGCTTTATTTATAAAAACATCGGATATTTATTAAGTGTCAATATTTCTTTAGCTTTGGTTATCGCACTCTTTCTGTATTCTCTATCAGAAAGCTTTATTGCTCTACCTGCTAGACCTATGATTACAGATTTTTTTTTTCGGGTGGGGTGATTCATAATAGTCTTCTAGATAGCTGAGAGACAGCCTGCTTCAGTATTCCGCTTTTTTTTTCTCAAAACTTAAAATTTCGCACGTCGTGCAATGTAGCTCAAAAAGTAATTCACTGATTTACGTGAAATTTTATACAGATATTCATTAACTTATTGGCCATTGAATTATTGTACAAAAATTATAAAAAGTTAATTATAAACATTATTTTTTGACAGTTGTTTATAAAAAAGGTTAATTTTTTCCAAAATGGTCCCAAATTCGCATATTTTTTATTTTTCTTGGTAAATTTAATTGTTCTTTTTTTGTGTTTTTTTTTTGTGCACTGTAGTGATCTGGCGTTGCACAGCGCAAATTCAAGGAGTCAGCTTTGAGCAGCTGCGGCTCGACATTTTAAATTTTTTAAGAAAATTAAGGCTCTGTTTTTGAACCCAAAAAATTTGTGCTTTTTTATGTACTTTTTCTTTTTTGTTTAAATATTATAGTTTCTCAACAAATGATTCGCAAAAAAACGGTCGTTTATACACAGACCTTCCCTCTAAGAGGCAAATATTTTGAGAATCAATAAAACGATTCGTCCCAAAAAATTTTTTTCCTTCATGATGCTTGTAAAAACTTAAAAGGTAGCCCTTGTAATTGCCTCCGTTTAATTAGAACTTGATGATAAATAAAACAAAATTTCTTTTCAGAGGATGTATTAATAAAAGTGAGTCAGAAGCGTCTCACCGAACGGCGAGTGTTCCTATTCGACGGTCTGATGGTCCTGTGCAAACCGACGACGTCGTCCAGACGGCAGAGTTCTGTACATCACACGTCACATCCGGAGTGTAGATTGAAAGAGAGATTTTTCATGAGGAAGGTGAGTATATTATCTTTATGTCAATCAGTCTTTCTTCGATGCGGAATAGGTTTAGGAGGGCATATTCTGAGATATTCATTCCAAATCTTCCTGTTGTCTGCGATATTTGCATAAGTGACTGATATTCAACCATTTACAATAAATGAAGAAGCAGTCGTACTGTCATCGGCAAAGCTGTAGATTGTATTCCTTGTCTTTTCCAACAGACTCTTAATGGAAATGAGAGAGGTAGTATGATACAGTATGGAGCCTTGAGGTACACCGGCGTTAATACAAAATAAATTCTTATCTGTAAAGGAATCATCGCCTCCAGGGTCATATGCTGAATCTTCATCAGCTATTTGAGCTTCTAGAATACTACTTCGTTCTCGTCTATGACGCATTCTAGCTTCTTTTGTACTTTGTAGAAATTGTCGCTCGTCCAAGTCAACTCGTTCTCATCCACTTTAGTTGCGTAGTCATGTGCATTTCGGCCACAATGAACTCCCATAGCTGTTATTATATAGGGTGTCCCAAAAAGTATAGTCAAAAATGAACGATCTAAAAGATTGGACCAGATTGGTCAGAAGTTCCTATAAAAATGCCTCCTCTCTCCCCCCGTTAGGGAGCTACAGCCACCCAAATGGGGAGCCTGAAGATGGATTTTCATTGAATATTTCAGAAGCTGTTAAAGATAAAAACATGGAATTCAGGTTCTAAGGTAAAGTTTATGTGCTGAATCTGAATTTTACCTTATAATCGTTGATAATTCAACCGGCGCGTGTGTGTCAACATTTTTTATTTTATAATATGGAAATATGAAACTTGTGTAAGTAATATATGGTATATATATATATATATATATATATATATATATATATATATATATATATATATATATATATATATACAGTCCCTGGCCAAATTATTAGACGCACTGCAAGATTTCATGTAAAATATTAATTACCGAGTGATATTGTACCGTTTTATTATTTTAAATTGATTTGTTTTTATTTTTATATTATCCAATCAATTACCTATTTATTTGACATAAATAAAACAGCATTAATTTAGAAAAGCATAAGTTTATTAAGTTTTAAAGAAAAGTGAAATTAATGTTAGTAAAAGTCAATATTTAGTTGAGCCACCTTTAGCCGCTATCAAAGCTTTAATTCTGCGCGGCATGCTATCAATGCAAGATTGTACTGTCTCCTGCATTTGAGGATGATGATTCCACACATGAATAATCTTTTCTAGGAGCTGGGTTTTGTTGGTAATCACATTTTTAGCCACTTCTCTTTTCATCAGCTCCCACACATTTTCAATGGGGTTCATATCAGGGCTATTACCCGGCCAATCCAACAGAGGGATATTTTTTTCTGCCAAAAAAGCTTTAACAGACCGAGCAGTGTGGCAGGGAGCTCCATCTTGCATGAAAGTGAATGGTTCCCCATTTGGAAACCATTCTCTGAGCTGCGGAATCAACCGATTTTGTAATACTTCTTTGTACTGATATTGCCTCATTATTCCTTTGACGACGTACAGACGTCCAGTGCCCTTGCCGCTGATGACTGACCAAATCATCACTTTGGTGGGATGTTTAACCGTCGGGACGACACAATCAGGATAAAACTTTTCTCCATGACGACGACGCACATACTGAGCTTTATTCTGCAAAATTTCGAATGTGCTTTCGTCACTGAAGCAGACCTGTCAAAAATAGGAAAAATATATAAACTTCCATGTTTATTTGCTTTATTTAACTGAAAATGATAATAATGTATCAATTATTGATTAAATTGCTGTATCTTACCGATCTCCAGAAGTCCACATCTTTGTCTTGCCATTGTTTGGCCCACTTCAGGCGCTTTGCTTTCATTGCAGCTGTTAACTTGGGCTTCCTGGCGGGGCGACAGGCCTTAAAATCTAATTCTTTTCAATTTTCTTCGAACAGTGCGCTCAGAAGCATTTAAGCTAGCATCCTGGAGTTGTGAATTTATTACCTTTGTGGTAGCAAATCTGTTTTCTACACAAATTTTCTTCAAACATCTCTCTGACCGTGTAGTGAAAATTGGTTTTCTACCGCATCTTTTCTTTCTTTTCGGGCTTAATTCCTTCCCTGACTCAATTTTCTTTTTTATGCGTCGTACACTAGCTTCAGAAACCTCCAATCTTCGTGATATTTCTCGGTTTGTAAATGTTTTCGCAATCACAAGGGCCTTCACTTCAGCTTTTTTACGTGGTGAAAGATCGCCTTTTCTACCCATAATGAAAATAGTCCAATTACTTTTTTAAAACACTACATACAAAATAAACTAATAACTGAGTAGTATAAAACTGTTAAACAAACAATCACAGTCCATAAAGCCACAGAAACACGTCCGTACCTGACTCGATTCCGATCGCGACTGGTACAGGTTTGTACTTATTTACGTTCATGTATGACTTTGTCAACACAGTGTTGCCATATGTTAAAAATAAATACAAATATGTAGTCTACAACAATTCTTTTAAATAAAAATCAATAATATTGTAGTTTTAAATATACCATTATTGCATAAAAAACTCTTAAGAAACATAAAATTACTAAAAAAAATACAGAGCGTCTAATAATTTGGCCAGGGACTGTGTATATATATAAATATATATATATATATATATATATATATATATATATATATATATATATATATATATATATATATATATATATATATATATATATATATATATATATATATATATATATATATATATATATATATATATATATATATATATATATATATATATATATATATATATATATATATATATATATATATATATATATATACACAGTCCCTGGCCAAATTATTATATATATATATATATATATATATATATATATATATATATATATATATATATATATATATATATATATATATATATGGTATTCTCAATTTAGTGGGGCTGCAGTCTATATTTAAATATTTATGGCCTTGGGTAGTGAAACAACCTTTTTTATTAGTCGAGCTTTCGAAATTATATTTATTTCTTCTTCAGGGCATCTGGAAAGACAAAATTTTCGTTCGTTTACTGTTAAGTGAAAAATTTCTTTTTTGAGTTCATTTATATGATTGAGAAAAACACAAAAAAAGACATGGAAAGAAAGAAAAATGATTGACTCACCAAAGTGGTTTTTTTTTATAACAAAACGAGCAGTCATTAACACAAAGGGACATTGCCCAATATACTGTTGTTAACTACATAATATTATAATTAAAAGGAAAATACACAAAACGGCCAGAAATGGCTGGCTTTGGTTCTCTCTGCTTATCCCGTAAACCAGTAAAATAACAGTTTTCTTTTTTCTTTTTTTCACGCCTTTTTTTTGGGGTTTTTTCAATCATATAAATGTACTCAAAAAAGAAATTTTTCACTTAACAGTATAAAGAAAAGAGAAAATTTTGTCTTTCTAGATGTCCTGAAGAAGAAATAAATATAATTTCGAAAGCTCGACTAACAAAAAAGGTTGTTTCACTACCCAAGGCCATAAATATTTGAATACAGACTGCAGCCCCCACTAAATTGAGAATATATTTTTCGTGACTACTCCTGTCTTTGTTTATATATATATATATATATATATAATATATATATATATATATATATATATATATATATATATATATATATATATATATGTATATATATGTATATATATGTATATATAATATATATATATATATATATATATATATATATATATATATATATATATATATATATATATGTATATATATATATATATATATATATATATATATATATATATATATATTGGTTTAGGGTCGATTTTTCCCTTTATTATTGAGATCCGCTATTTTTTATTTAACTGTTATTTGGGGGCAAAAAAAAACAGAATTTCAAATAGATTTTTTTCTGAACTTTTTCAGGATAAATACCTAAACGGTAAACCATTTTTTTTTATGTATCTTATTGGTTAGTTGGCTATATTTTTGTAAAGTTCATTTGGGTAATTTTATTTAACTTCAATTGTGCTGTGTACAATGTACATCCATACGAAATAAATAAATGTACCTTAAATGTGCAATGAATCTCTATATAAAATATCCTAAGTTGCCCGTGACAAATTTAAAACTTAACCAACTGTACCAATGATACAATCTATCTCACTTGCTGCTATATTCTACACTTTCTGCAAATTTCTTAATCACTATGTCAATCTATCTCCCTTTATAAAATCGTTGTCCTTTACGACACTTTAGCCCCCAAATTGGTAAACATTTACTGAAAGGAAAACACCCATACATATAATGTTATGTTCTGTTTTAAATGTGATTCTTTTTTAGGTTGAAATCAAGGATCACGATGGACACCGACGAGATAAAACACGCCTTCGAGATTTTACCCAGGCAGATGCCTAGTGTGGTTCTGTGTGCAAAAAGCCTCGAGGAGAAGAACTCCTGGATGGCCGATCTAGTCATGTTAAATAATAGGTAAGGTGAAAAAGAAGTATTATAAATACTTAAGCGTATCGAACGTAAACAACTATGTAGTTCCGCACCTTTGTATTTGCACTTTCTCTAACTGACTGTAGTTGTTTTATTCTGTTCTTGTAAAAACATGCTTGACATGTTTCCAACCGATTCGGTATGAGCACCACTATCTGTTCGTTGCTTCTGAACTGCTCGCCTCTCAAGTACCTCTTTGAGTGGCCCAAACAGGTGAAAGTTACACGGTTACAAGTCTGGACCATATGGTGAGGGTTCGAGAGTTGTCCAATGCATTTCCACAAGTTTTGCTTGCTTAACAACCACAGTATGCAGCCTCGCGTTGTAGTGGAGGAGAAATTCGTCCTAGAAAACACTCCCACTTTTTTTCTATATGCAAGTTTAACCTGAGCAAGAAAGTTGCAGTGATAGACTCCATTTATGATACTTTATTCGTGCAAAAAATCAACCAGCAGTTCCTTCTTCCAGCCTTGGAAATCAGTAGCTATCACTTTAGCACTGTATATCTCTCGCTCGCTCATCTTGAGCACTACTAAACAAAGCAAGGAAAAGACATGCCGAAGTAGTTGCTCCACTCCAAATACCCCCACCCGTGAGCACTGAACGTCACGCCACGCAAGAGCAGCGCGCCCGCTCACAATTCAAAGAGGTTCGTTTATATTTGATCCACCCACGTAGTTCAATATGAGTCCACGACCAATACTTTGTAATGCCCTCTTTTGAGCGCTCTATCTAACCTTGTAGTTATAACCCTTCAGCGTATGCGGCTGTTTTTTTTAACAATATTTATGTATATAGAGTGTTATGAAAGCCTTTTAGTATATTTAACCCAATAAATCCTTGTGTAGAAAGTAACGGCAGAAAAATAATGATAAATCACGCTCTTCCGTAACTAATGACAATATGAACATTATGACTTTGCAGCATGTACGCCAATGGTTCCACTGAATGAGTACATCCAAAACAATTTCCTCAAATTTTGACAATTTGGTTGTAATGTTGCCATACCTAAAAGGTGTATTTTATGTTATAACAAATCAAGAATTATTACCTTTTTCGCTTTAAAAAAAAGCATCTGATGCAGCAAGTACAAACTAAGAAACCCGGCACTAATTTTATGGAAGTTGGATCCCGGTCAAATCAGCTGAAAATGTAGTATGTTATGCTTCAAGCCATTCTGATCAAAAGTCCCCATGGACACAAAGTCCAAAAATGAATAGATTAGCTGATTTTATAAAAAATTCCAACGGGAAAATATGTTTTTTGGGTTGCTAATTATGAATACTACTCAGTATATATCACCACTACACCAAACACTTTATTTTTGCACTCGACGCGCGTTTCGCTAACCATGTTAGCTTCATCAGGAGCGATGATTAACTAAAAGCTAACCAGTAGAGGGGACTATAAGGAATAGGCCCTCTGTCTTTATTTAAACTACTTTTACATTTTATGATTTCCATACTTTCGTATGCGTTCAACAATCTCTTATCAGATAAATTTTTTATTAATCTTAGATTATCTAATGTTACAATATGATCATCTTCAAGGGCATGTTCGGCAATGTTAGACTTTTCTGTTCTATTGTATTTTAAGTATGCTAAATGTTCTTTAAATCGTGTTTTGATTGACCTTTTAGTTTGCCCAACATACTTTTTGTCACAATCATTACAACTAATTTCATAAATTCCACTTTTCTCACAATTAGGAATCTTATCTTTGGGATTTTCTAAGATATTCCTCAGATTGTCTGATGACTTATAGACTAAGGTGAGGCCTACCTTATTAAATACCTTATTGAGTCCCTTGCTATATTTCAGATTATATGGTATGGAGACTTACTTGGTGTTATTTTCTTCGCGTGTAAAAAAGGTGGAATTCTGAATATTAAACCTAAACTTAAGTCTATTTATTAGCTTATTTACTAAGTCATCGTCATAACCATTAACTCTAGTTATATTTGTAATACGATTCCTTTCTTTATTAAAGTTTACTCTATTCAGAGGGAAAGTGACCAAACATAGAACTAAAAAATGTAATGAGGCTAATTTATGTTATTTGCAATGAAATGAATCATTAGGAATATATATATCTGTTACTGTGTCCTTCCTATAGATATCAAATTCTAATCTATTATTATTTTTAATAATTAAAATATCTAGAAAAGGCAATTGTCCTTTGTTCTCAACTTCATAAGTGAATTTAATGGAATCATACCGGCTATTTAATTTAGAAACAAAATCATCAATATTTGCTTTCTTCGTATCAAAAATAGCGAAAATATCTAGAAAAGGACAATTGCCTTTCTAGATATTTTAATTAGTAAAAATAATAATAGATTAGAATTTGATATCTATAGGAAGGACACAGTAACAGATGGATAGAGTGACTCACAGCTTAAATGATGCAGTCGCTATAAGAAAAGACTAACTGTCTCAGTGCCTCTTTATTTATTTGGAAAAAACCACTTATTGAAATTAAATTAGTAAAGAGTCTTCTAAAAAAGTATGAATTACTTTTTGTCTTAAATATGCCTTACTTAATTAACAATAAATAATTAATCAAATCATATGCAATTTTAACGTCACAGCTTAAATGATGCAAAATAACAACAGGGGTCAAAACTTATCGCATTTTGAAATTTACGAAGGCGGCGCGGCGTTACTTTGATTTCTTAGTGCAATTGTTTTTTGTTTAGTTTGACATTTTTTCATTCAATAAAACGAAATTGTTTAAGAATGGGTCGTCGAACTACAATTTATGAGAGAAATTTAATTATTACTCATTACAGGAATGGATACAGCCAAAGAGACATAGCCAAAGTGGTAAATAAATATCCGTCAACTGTTCAGCATATCATTGAACGTTACGGAATGAAAATAGAGTCGAGCATAAGTCAAGGTTGGCTCCAAATAAGATCATCAATGAACGTGAAGAAAGATGGATTTTAAGAGAGGTATCAAATAATCCAAAAAAAAAATGCGCCAAAGTTGTGCGCCGAGGTGGAAAGACAGTTTGGAAAAAGGTGTAACCCCGAAAGAGTTCGACGGATCTTGCGAAATAATAATTTACATGGTCGAACTGCTAGAAATAAGCCTTTCATTAGCCAAAGAAATAGACGCGTGAGATTGGAATTTGCCAGAGAGCATATCAATAAAGACTTGAACTTCTGGAATTCAGTAATATTTGCTGATGAGACCAAAATAAACTTATTTGGGTCCAATGGAAAAATATCAGTGTGGAGAAAGCCTAACGAAGAACTAAAATTGAAAAATATGAAAGCTACGGTAAAGCACGGTGAGGTGGAGTGATGTTATAGGGCTGTATGTCATCTGCAGGAGTAGGTAACATGCATTTCGTCGAAGGGAATATGAACCAATATGTGTACTTGGATATACTAAGGCAACATCTCGTCGCTAGTGCTCGAAAATTAGATATTGAAAACAATTATCGGTTCTATCACGACAATGATCCAAAGCACACGCCATTTCGAGTCCGCAGTTGGTTGCTTTATAACTGTCCAAATGTGATTAAAACACCAGCCCAGTCACCAGACTTAAATGTAATTGAAAATTTGTTGCTGACATTAAAAAATAAAGTAAATAGTGCCCTAATATCAAATAAAACTGAATTAAAAGTAAAAATTACTGAAGCATGGAACACTATTTCCCCGGAGTATACTAGAAAGTTAGTTGAATCAATGTCCAGAAGATTACAAGCCGTTATTGATAATGAGGGAGGCCCGGCCAAATATTAGCTGGCTTATTTCAAATTCTACAGTTTGTTTTCTCTAATAATTTTGGTATATTGAATTTTGCATCATTTAAGCTGTGACGTTAAAATCGCATATAATTTAATTAATTATTTATTGTTAATTAAGTAAGGCATATTTAAGACGAAAAGTAATTCATACTTTTTTAGGAGACTCTTTACTAATTTGATTTCAATAAGTTGTTTTTTCCAAATAAATAAAGAGGCACTGAGACCAGTTAGTCTTTTCTTATAGCGACTGCATCATTTAAGCTGTGAGTCACTGTAACACATGGGCTGAAAAGTCCCGGGCCTAACAAAGAAAACACGGTTTTTTTGGTTCAAAATTAGCTTTATTCATCAACGTAATCTCCATCAAGAGCAACGCAATCATTCCAGCGCCGCTCTAACGTTTCAATACCACTTTTGTAGAACGATTTATCTTTTGCCTCAAAATAGGCCTCAGTTTCAGCGATAACCTCTTCATTCGTGCGAAATTTCTTACCGGCGAGCATTTTTTTCAGGTCTGCGAACAGCCAGTAGTCGCTGGGAGCCAAATCTGGCGAATACGGTGGATGTGGGAGCAATTCGAAGTTCAATTCATGTAGTTTTGCCATTGTTTTGATTGACTTGTGACACGGTGCGTTGTCTTGATGAAACAAAATTTTTTCTTTGCCATATGCGGTCGTTTCTTTGCAATTTCGGCCTTCAAACGCTCCAATAACGCTATATAATATTCACTGTTGATGGTATTTCCTTTCTCAAGATAGTCGATGAATATTACACCACGCACATCCCAAAATACCGAGGCCATAACCTTTCCAGCCGATTGTTGTGCTTTCGGGCGCTTTGGACGAGGTTCACCAGTTGCTGTCCACTCAGATGACGATCGTTTTGATTCCGGAGTGAAGTGATGGATCCATGTTTCATCCATTGTCACATATCGACGCAAAAATTCCGGTTTGTTACGTTTAAACATGGCCAAACACTGCTCAGAATCATCAACACGTTCTTGTTTTTGATCAACAGTGAGCAAACGCGGCACCCACTTTGAACAGAGCTTTCTCATAGTCAAATGCTCATGCAATATAAAGCCAACACGTTCTTTTGATATCTTTACGATGTCAGCTAACTCACGCAACTTCACTTTTCGATCATTCAAAACGATTTTATGGATTTTTTTGATGTTTTCTGGTGTTACCGCCTCATTTGGACGTCCACTGCGTTCTGCATCATCGGTGTCTCTCTACGACCACGTTTGAAATCAGCAAACCAACGTTTTATTGTTGTTTCTGATGGAGCGGAGTCCCCATAACACTTTTCAAGCCATTGCTTCGCTTGAACGGTATTTTTTCCCATCAAGAAGCAGTGTAAAATTAAAACACGAAATTGTTTTTGATCCATTGTTTTGAAAATAACAAAAGTAGCGTCACTCTTAGCACAATAACTCACAAACTAATGAATAGAATATCATGAAATTTTAACAGCTGTCTTTTGAATGTTAGTATTAACTGAAAAAAAGGTGACTGCAATAAAACTAGCGCCATCTATGTGTTAGGCCCGGGACTTTTCAGCCCATGTGTTATATTCCTAATAAATCATTTCATTGCAAACAACATAAATTAGCCTCATTACATTTTTTAGTTCATCGTTTGGTCACTTTCCCTCTGAATAGAGTAAACTTTAATAAAGAAAGGAATCGTATTAGAAATATAACTAGAGTTAATGGTTATGACGTGGTGATATATACTGAGTAGTATCATTGTGCCAAAGATTCCACATTCTCAACTTAATTATGAATATATTAATTATTTTCACCCGTTTTGCTCGTACTTTCGAATATTGCCCATTTTTGGAGTCTTTTTTATTTAATTCGCCTAGAACATATTTCTAACGAGATTATATATTTTTGAGTTAATAATTATGAATATAATAATTATTTTGTACCAATTTGATCCTACTTTCCAATAGCGTTTATCTTTGGCCAACTTTTGGCCCTTTTCTGGATTTAATTAGATTAGAACATATAAAAGTTATACTTTCTTTTCAACCACTCTAAGGAAATTGTTAAGAAAGAATGGTGAAAGTTATATGGCTAAAAATAAACGCTACTCGAATTATTATATTCGCAATTATCAACTCAAAAAACATAAAATTCCGTTAGAATTTTTTGCAAACGAATTAAATCAAAAAAAGACTCCAGAAACGGTCAAATTGACCATTGTTCGAAAGCAGGAGCGAAATGGGTCAAAATGATTATTATATAATTATTATTATATAATTAGCAACCCAAAAAACATATAATCCCATTAAAAAAGGTAAAAATAGCATTTTCTTAACGGTTTTTTTTACTAATCCCACGCTCGATAATTTCTAATCTATCCATTTTTAGTGTGTCCGTACGGAACACTTATAAGATCATTTCGGTGTCTGTCTGTCTGTCTGTCACACCCGATTTTCTCCGAAACTATTTGACATAGAAAGTTGAAATTTGGTACTAATATAGGAATTGATGGCCTCTTCAGAGCCGTGTAGTTTTGAAAGTTAAATTTTGACTTAAGGGGTTAATTTTGGGGGGTGAAATCGGAAGTGAAAAAAAATTTTTTTTACTAGGTCATCGAGTATGGTGTCAAATCAAAGCTTGTGAAAACACGAGTAAAAAATATATATATAATGTAGTACTTGCGCGCACTTTTCTTTGTATTATTTTTAAGAAATCGCGAAAAATCGCTGTTCTCCGCCTTACCTCGAAAAGTACTTATCAAAAAATTTTGAAAAAATTCTGGAATATTCTCCACGGGGTGTAATTTGATCGAAAATTATCACGAGTGCATTACCTTTAATAATTTATCTGGTATATAAAAAAAAAAACAAAAATTTCAAGGTCATAAGTTTTCATTAAAGATTGGAAACAACATTTGGGGTGTGTTTTGTGAAGTCACTGATCATTTTGTACCTCCGTAACAAATTTTTTTATTTTAAAAGCACTCGACGTACGGAACACTAATTGCGCAAGTTCAACTTGCACTTGACCGGTTATTTATTTGGACTTTGTATCCATGGAGACTTTTAATCAGAATGGCCTGAAGCATAACATACTATATTTTCAGCCGATTTGACCGGGATCCAATTTCCATAAGATTAGTGCGGGGTTCTTTAAAGTGCAGTGTTTTAAAAAGGATAAATTCACTAATAAAAAGAATATAGATGAGCAATTTTCTATCCAAAACCGATAAACGCTACATTACCCTTAAAAAAATTGTTTAACTTTTATTATATGAGAAATCATGGTTCTTGGAATGAGGTCGTGTCAATTTGCAGTAACTTTCCGATGTCTCGTCTACAATTGAATACAATATGTTCAGGGGTTTTTACTCTTTGACATTTAAACACTGAAGGAGCTCGAAGGAGCATAAGTTAAGTATTTGTTAACCTTTTTATGAGGCATATCTATCACAATAGGTATAAAATTTAGTTTAAGCAGAGTGGTCTTATTTCTTGCCAAATTTCTTTTCATTAACGAGATATTACTTTTTCTGAACTGAACAAAAACGAAGTGCCTGTCGTGTTTGTGTAAATGTTAGGATTTTTATTCTTTTTCCAGGTCTATGTTAGAAAGAGTTCTAGATAGTATATTATCACGAATAGAGCAGCAACACCCTTTGAAGCTACCCCCTCCCGAATTGTATAAATTCGCCGAACCGGATTCCTCGGATAATATTATTTTGGAACAGAGGGAAAATGGTGGAGGAGTACCGCTCATAAAGGTAAGATACACATGATTGATTTCCTGGCTGTTGTATAGCTTTGAGAGATTCGAGAACTTTCTTTTTTTAACTGAGATTAGTATTATAGTTACTAAAGGGGTGGAGGAGAGCAGAACAATTCTTTTTACCAACCGCCCTTTAACGTCTAGGTAGTGTCAACGACACAGCACCTACAATTTAACATAATAACCGAACTGAAGAATTGGTATTGGTACTATTTCAGCCTGCTGTCTTTACTATTTTGTTCTTTTCACTTCATCAACAAAGTTTTATTTTCTGTTTCTTACGCGATCTGACTAAAGCTTAATCAAAACGACGCAACAATGTATTTTTTCTCTTTTAAGGGGATTCTAACTGTTTTTGAGTGAAAGAATATTTTTTTATTGTTTTCTTTTACTATAAATAACAATCATTCCTAACAAAAATAACGATTTTCGGTTACTCATAAGTGTCAGGTATTTACTCAGTTATATTTGCATTTCTGATCGTGAATCCAGGTAAACATAAAAAAATTTAGTTCACTTCAAAGTTGTGTATCAGTATCATTGAGGGAAGATGCCAAAACGCACGTCATTAGACATTCGGAAAAGTGTTGTAAGGTTGTATGGTAAAGGAAAGTGAAATAGCTGAACTTTTATCCATAGGAAAAAACAACGGTTAACAATATAATTGAAAAATGGGAAACTACAAGAACTCTGAATAATAAACCATGATCTGAAAGACCAAGGAAAACGACTATTAGTGTGGACAAAGTCATTAAAAGAAAAGCAGTTGCAGACGTAAAAAAGAATATTGCAATTATTGCAAGTGAATTATGTGAAGAAAATTTAGCTGACATCAGTAAGAGTACTGTTTCTCGTAGACCAACACAAGTTCGACTTGTTGGGCGTGTTGGAGTAAAAAACCGTTCGTTAGTAAAAAAACCGTTCGTTAGTAAAAAAAAAAAATAAGACATTAGAATTTGCAAAAATTTATCAAAATTGGTTAGTTGAAGACTGGAAAAAAGTTAATTTATTTGGAAATAATGGAAGAAGATATGTTCGACGACCAAAAGGTACTAGACATGATGATGGAGATGGTAGTATTATGCATTAGGGAGTATTTCGTGGCAAGGCGTCGCACAGTGGGGAAAAACAAAAAATCGTGTTTCAAAATTCTCTAGAGCCTTCAATTTTGGTTCGATTTGAACGATTTTTTTTTTTTAATTGAAGCTTATTAAATTCCGAACAAAGTTGTCGGAGCCGATTTTGCAATTAAACTTTTGTTTCAAAATGGCGGACGTTGGTTATATAGCGACTGAGACACAGAAAACGCTTACAGTTTCAAACCAAGTTGTGCTAAAATGCGTGTATGTATGTTTTTTTATGTCGCAGATAATATATCTAATATCACAGTTACAAGATTAATAATAATGAACCCAAAATTGCTGCCATGAACAATAAAAGTATTATAAATATGAATAAACGTACCATTATTATTTTATATCCATAACATTTGCATAAATAATTTCTTTAAGGTTGTTAATTATAAATATGTTTCAACAATTGACTTAAAATGACAAATCAAATATGGCGGATGCCAAAATTGAATCGAGCAAGAAAGTTTCTCTGTGGCAGTCAGATCATTCGAGTTATTCAAGTTTAGTTGCGGGATTTAAATTTTCATGTAGTTATTGCTAGAATATTGCTGCTGTAAATTTTAAGTATCGTAGACAATTTTCTAGCAGATACAAAAAACAGCGATACACGCAGAAAAGGACAGCTCACACAGCTAGAAAATGGCTACAACAGCTAAAACGTTTTGTTAAAATAGGGACAGCTAAATATTTTGCTGCACTAGCCACATTGTTTGCTGTTGTAGCAAAAAAGTGGCTGCTGTTGCTAAACAGTGGCTAATGCAGCAAAATATTTAACTGTCCCTATTTTAGCATTTCTCTGCGTGTATTTTGTAAGAGTAATAATAATCTTTATTAAGGAGAAAACCCTTTAGTATATATACAGAACTACTGAATTATAGGAATAGACTAGAAAAATAAGAAAATAAATATGTCTAACCTTAACTTACTCTTACTTAAAATGTTGTCTATATATAAGAAATGGTAACGTTTACATAAGAAATGGCAACGTTTCGCGTTCGTTTTAACGTAATACAAACTGATTAGGAACAACAAAATATAAATAGAATACGAACAACATAATATAAACATAATATTAACGAAGTAATCGAACAAGTCTCAAACATATACAATATAAGTTTAACAAATCTGGACAAGCTGTAAATAGATGCCATCGTTTAAAATATAAAGTTATGCGGAAAAGTGACAATAAAATAGATTAATATAAATAAATAAAATGAAATGAACTGATTTATATATATGTATACGAGGCTGGTTTGAAAAGTCCGTGCAAAAATAAAAACTACTTAAATATGTGTTTGGGGTAAACCTTTTTTATTTTTCGACATAGTCTCCTTTTAGGTTTATACACTTAGTCCAACGATGTTCTAGTTTGTTGATCCCTTCCAAATAATAGGATTTGTCCAAGGCTGCAAAATATCCATTAGTGTCTGCAATCACCTCCTCGTTTGAATAAAATCTTTGTCCCGCCAGCCATTTCTTCAAATTGGGGAACAAATAGTAGTCCGAGGGAGCCAAGTCTGGAGAATAGGAGGGATGTGAAACGAGTTGGAATCCTATTTCCATTAATTTTGCGACCACAACTGCTGAGGTGTGTGCTGGTGCGTTGTCGTGATGGAAAAGGACTTTCTTGTGGGCCAATCGCGGGCGTTTTTCTTGCAGCTCGTTTTCAAACGGTCCAATAACGATGAATAATATTCACCTGTAATAATTTTACCCTTTTCCAGATAGTCGATGAGGATTATCCATTGCGAATCCCAAAAGACAGTCGCCATAACCTTTCCGGCCGAAGGAACGGTCTTCGCCTTTTTTGGTGCAGATTCCCCCTTGGTAACCCATTGTTTAGATTGTTGTTTGGTCTCAGGAGTATAGTAATGTATCCATGTTTCATCCACAGTGACGAAACGACGCTTAAAGTCCTCCGGATTCTTCTGGAACAGCTGCAAACCATCCTTGCAACACTTCACACGATTTCGTTTTTGGTCAAGCGTGAGCAATCGCGGCACTCATCTTGCGGATAGCTTTCTCATGTCCAAATGTTTATGCAAAATATTATGTACCCGTTCAGTCGAGTTGCCCACAGCACTAGCAATCTCACGCACCTTAACTCTTCTGTCATCCATCACCATATCATGGATTTGATCAATGATTTCTGGAGTCGTAACCTCCACAGGCCGTCCAGAACGTTCAGCGTCACTTGTGCCCATATGGCCAGTCCGAAAATTTTGAAACCATTTATAAACTGTTCTAATCGAAGGTGCAGAGTCACCATAATGTTTATCAAGCTTCTCTTTAGTCTCCTGAGGCGTTTTGCCTTTCATAAAGTAATGTTTAATCACCACACGAAATTCTTTTTCGTCCATTTCTTGAAAAATCACTCGACTTCCTTGATTCACACAAATGCCAAACACAAAGAAATAGACCAATATGGCTGAAACTTGGTGTGCGTTCATTCAAGAGATGCTACTAACTAAACATGACCTCGATACGCGCCGGTGGTGCCATCTCTCGGACTTTGCACGGACTTTTCAAACCAGCCTCGTAGCATGTACAGGGCTAAATACATACATAAAGTCCGTACGTTATATCTTTAACCGTGCGTCATAGTTTTCAGGCCATATAACAGACGACTATTATATTATTTGTCTCTTTTCACCAATAAATCGTAGGTATTGGTAAAAAGAGACAAAAAATATAATAGTCGTCTGGGATATATATATATATATATATATATATATATATATATATATATATATATATATATATATAGATTAATTTATCGTTACGGTCACGCACATCGGTCATAAGTCTGAAAATTAGTAAGTCAAGGTAGTCGTAAGTCGGGGGATACTTGTAGTTTCACACATCACAGAAATCTAGTCCGCCATACTTGATTTGTTATTTTAAGTCAATTGTTGAAACATATTTATAATTAACAACCTTAAAGAAATTATTTATGGAAATGTTATGGATATAAAATAATAATGGTACGTTTATTCATATTTATAATACTTTTATTGTTCATGGCAGCCATTTTGGGTTCATTATTACTAATCTTGTAACTGTGATATTAGATATATTATCTGCGACATAAAAAAACATACATACACGCATTTTAGCACAACTTGGTTTGAAACTGTAAGCGTTTTCTGTGTCTCAGTCGCTATATAATCAGAAACCAACGTCCGCGATTTTGAAACAAAAGTTTAATTGCAAAATCGGCTCCGACAACTTTGTTCGGAATTTAATAAGCTTCAATTTAAAAAAAAATCGTCCAAATCAAACCAAAATTGAAGGCTCTAGACAATTTTGAAACACGATTTTTCGTTTTTCCCCACTGTGCGTCGGTCCAATAGTTAAAATTGAATGTACTATGGACGCTGTTATGTACAGAGATATTCTATCAGAATACACGCTGCCTTATGGACGTCGAGATATGCCACGAGGATAGGTTTTTCAACAAGATAATGATCTGAAACATGGATCCAAGCTTTTGCAAGAATTCTTCGAGTTTTAGAATGGCCAAGTCAATTCCTGGACTTGAACCCCGCAGAACATTTGTGGAAAGAGTTAAACATCAAAGTAGGAACTCAGAATTATTTCAATAAAGGTGCTCTCTGGTAAAAAGTTCAAGAAGAGTGGGTCAATATCACCAAGAGTGGGCCAATATCACCAACGATGTGCTGGGTATTAGCTTCGAAGGGTATGGCTACAAAGTATTGATAAGACTGTATCTTTAACTGCCACTTTATTTCCGAGTTATAGTGATTTTTGCTATGTCATATACCTTTTTATTGTGAAATTTGAAATTGTCCCAATACTTATGAACAGCCGAAATATATTTTTATTATAAATAATTGTTATTTATAGTAGAAGATTTTTGATTTGTATATGTTGTTAGTATAATTAAAGTAGTTTATGATGGTGTATTTGTTTTTTTCTCTTCTCCCTTTGTAACTCAATTAATCACAAAAATACTGTTTGGCCCAAAATTTTGCACACAACTGTAGGTATTTTGCTATTTGAAAAGTGTAAATTTGATTTTTTTTATTCGTATCAGCACGCTTATTAATTAATGTGTTCTCTTTCAGGGTGCTACTCTGTACAAGCTAGTCGAACGTCTTACCTATCATATATACGCGGATCCGAAATTCGTTCGGACATTTTTAACGACGTATAGAAGTTTCTGCTCACCTACGACGTTATTAGATTTATTAATAGAAAGGTGAGTATGATTTTTCTATTAAATGACCTAGAATTATAACACGGTTATTTCCATTTCAATTACGTACTACATGGAGTAAAAAATCCAGGGACTTTTGAAGAAAAAGCAGTGTATTTGCCAAAAATCGATTTTATTCTTGAACATAGTTTGCTTCAAGAGCGAGGTGCAACAATAAAGTAATGAGACTGGTTTTATTTTGGGCGAAACGTGGCAGCTTTCATAGACACTCCATCTTTGACCTTGATTCTCACGCCACTAATAGTCCAAGCGGCACATCCGTGCAACCTCTCAGTCTTGAGTAATGGTATAATAACTGAACACATGTTTTTGTCTCTCGTCACGGAAAGGCATTGTTCATAAAGAGTGGCTGCCTCCTAGACAAACAATTAATCAATATTTCTATGAGGAAATTCTAGAAAGACTTCGAAAACGAGTCCTCCGTGTCCGTTCAGACATTGCTGATACGTGAATTTTTCATCACGATAATGCGCTTTGTCATTCTGTATTTGTACAACAATTTTTAACCTCAAAACGCATTTTAGTACTCATACAGCCATCTTATTCACCGGATCTCGCTCCGTATGACTTTTTTTTATTCCCATTTACAAACAAATTATTAAACGTATTTTAACGTATGCTGCACCCGCTTATTGCATCATATCCACTACTCAAATCGCAAGAATTTGAAAGAATACAGAACAAAATGCTTAGAAATGTGATAACTACAGGACAACAGTTCTGACGGAAAACATAAACTACGAGGCATGTTTTTTAAGTAAGTACCGTTTTGGAATTAAAAAAAGACGTGCAAAGATATCGCTATAATTTTATTTTTACATGAAAGCCTGTACCTTAATCTACTTTTCTACATAATTTCCGTGAATATTGAGGCACTTGTCATAACGTGGCACCAGTTTTTGAATACCCTCCTCATAAAATTCTGCCGCCTGACTTGTTAACCACTGTATCACAAATGTTTTGACTTCGTTATCGTCTTGAAGACGCTGACCACCCAGGTGCTTCTTCAAGTGCAGGAACAAATGGTAGTCGCTGGGCGCCAGATCAGGGCTGTATGGAGGATGATCTAGAGTTTCCCATTTAAAAGATTTGATGAGATCTTTGGTCCGATTAGCCACATGTGGACGGGCATTGTCATGCAGCAAAACGATACCCTTACTCAACTTGCCACGTCTTTTGTTCTGGATTGCACGACGCAGATTGTTCAATGTCTCACAATAAGACGCTGCATTGATTGTCTCATTACGAGGCAGAAAACTCCACTAGCAATACTCCTTTTCTGTCCCAAAAAAACTGTGCACATGATTTTGCGGGCAGAAATTGTTTGCTTAAACTTCACTTTTTTGGGTGATGATGAATGTCGCCATTCCATGGATTGTTGTTTCGATTCTGGTGTGACGTAGGCCACCCATGTTTCGTCACCAGTAACAATTTGGTCTAAAAAATGTTCACCTTCATTGTGGCACCGCTCAAGGAAAGTCAATGCACTGCCTAAACGTTGGGTTTTGTGCAAATCCGTCAACATTTTTGGAACCCAACGTGAACACAATTTCCGGTAATTCAAGTTCTCGGTCACAATGCGATACAAAACACTACGAGAATATTGAGGAAAGCAGTCGCACAATGATGAAATTGTAAAGCGTCTGTTTTCTCTCACCTTTTCGTCCACTTTCTGCACCAAATCTTCATTAACGACCGAAGGACGCCCACTCCGTTCTTCATCATGCACATTTGTGCGGCCATCTTTAAATGCTCTCACCCATTTCCTTACCATTCCATCACTCATAATGTTTTGTCCGTAAACTTCACAGATCTCACGATGAATATCGATCGGTTTTACGCCTTTAGCACTAAGAAATCGTATAACAGCCCGTACTTCACAATCGGCGGGACTCACGATTGTCGGAGGCATCTTAAACACTCAGTAAACAACGTATACAATGAAGAATCAGACTGTAATGGCGTCAGTGCGTAGACATGAGATGTAGGTTACCAGCGCGCATGCGCGGAACGCCGACCGTATCGCTGCGGCGGCGGAATCGCAAAACGGTACTTACTTAAAAAACATGCCTCGTACATCAGATAAATACATTAACCAAACATAAGGTACTGTATGTAAGGGTAAATGAGAAATACAAGAGAGAGCGTACGGAGATGAATAAAGAGAATATGAATCCGATGGAAATAAAAATTGAAACAATTAAGTATAAATAACCAAAAGTTGGTTTAGCTGCCAAATTGGCAGTAGTACGATTTGTCAAATTCTCGAAAATAAGCCTCAGTTTCCCTTTCGACTTCTTCATTTGAGCCAAATCTGTTTCCCTGGAACAACCTTTTTAAATTTGGAAGGAGGAAATAATCGCTGGGTGCCAGACCTGATGAATACGGCGGATGAAGGAGCCATTCATAGCTCAATTGGTTCAATTTCACCATCGATTTTATGAGCTTGTGAGATGATGCATTGTGGTCGTGAAACAACACTTTTTTTCTTCGCTAAATGCGGCATTTTGTTCTTCATTTCAACATTCAAACAGTCCAGCCGTAATTTGTATTCTTGGACGCTCCGGTCGGCTTTCATGCGGTTTCAGCCGCTCTGCGGACTGACTGTTGGACTCGGACGTGTAGGAGTGGATCCGTGTTTCGTCTATTATTATGAATCGACCCAAAAAACTCCTTTGAATTACTTCGACGCGTTGCTGTTTTTGATCAATCGTGAAAGTATGCCCGTAGGGCACGTAGCTTTTTCATATGCAAATATTCGTGCAAAATATGCTTTACGCGTTCTGTTGATATCTTCACGTTGTCAGCTGTCTCTTCTACTTTCACTTTGCGGTCATTCAGAACAATATGGATTTTTTTTGTGTCTTTTGAAGTGACATTCTTGGGTTTTGGCTGTATTTTTTCCCATCAGAAAACATTGTTTAATCCGCGCACGAAATTATTTTTGTTCCATCGTTTTGCAAACATCAAAAGTAGCGTCAGTCAAACAACTGTATGTCGCAAACTAATAGACAAAATATCGTGGAAAATTTTACACGAATCTTCTGAGAGTCGAGACTAACTGAAAATCATATGTATTTTTTGTTTATGCTGCCATCTCTCGGCAAGTGTGGAGACTTTTCACCCCATGTGATTCCCTCTGAAACCCTATTGTTTGATGTATTCTCGCTTTTTTTTTTAGGACACAAACAGAATAATTCTTTTTTTGTAGGTTTCATATTCCTGAACCTTCAAAGGTATATGAACAGGATCCGAGTGATACGGACAAAATTCAAAAAAGTAACCAACGAGAAGACTGGAAAAAATATAGAAAAGAGTATTGTCAACCGGTACAATTTAGGTTTGTATATACACTTTGTACTGTACAGGGTGATTTAGATAAAAATAGGCAATCTTGATATATTCATTATACATTACACAATATTAATAGTAGTAGTAGTGGTTGAAGGGAAGCTCAGTGTATAGTAAAGAAATCAGAGATTCCTCTGCACATCTGTGACTTCTAATTGAACATCGGTTGGCAGAGGGCGCTTATGTTTTTAATATGGATTTGACATCAGTCAGAAAAGCATCATATTGATAACTATGAGAACGAATTAACACTCGTGTTTCATTTTTTGAAATAGTTTTGTTTGTACAGGACGTACCAACCATTTGTAGTCGGATGACACAAAAAAAGACTTTTTGGAATTACTAGGAAAGATGGCTCAGAAAATAATAAATAAAAAAAAACTATAATGTAACGGTCGCCTCTCTTGAAAATCCAATGGCAAACCACTCGTAGTATCATGCTGCGTTTGGCTATTCGGAACCGGCATTAAACTGTAGGTCCTCTTTGTCTGCGGAACACTTAAAAGAAGTACGAACCACAGGCAAAGGGGAGAGAATAGCCTACGTCCGTATCGATTATATCACTTCAAGAAGAAGAAAGGAACATGGTTTGATAAAACTTGGTGATGTAATTGTTCATTTTCGACCCTTTTATTATTTTTTTTAGGGTATTAAATGTATTAAGACATTGGGTGGATCAGCATTTCTACGATTTCGAAAGGGATCCGGAGCTGTTGACGAAACTAGAAGACTTTTTAGATTCGGTGGCGGGACAAAACATGAAGAAATGGGTGGAGAGCGTGAAAAAGACTATTAAGAGGAAAGTAAGTATAAAAAGTTGGGAAAAATATTTTTAAATTTTAGTGATCACGATAATTCAGGTAATATTTTTCGGCGTAAAGTAACGCGACACAAAAACTTCATATTACAACCATACCTGAATTACCATAGATTTAAATATACCTTGATTCTTCAACTGCTTAAAGATTGTGCGTCTTTTTCATTTGACGCCATCTATTACCGCAAACATGAACCCTTTTAAGAACCTTAATCCTTTAGTTTAGAAACTTCGTTAGCACAGTTTGAAATACAATGTAACTTCAAATTTATACTCGCAAGTCACACATCAAGGATCGATGAACGCATTAAAAATTTCCTTCGTCCTTCTTAAAAGTAGAAGCACAGTAAACACACTATACAGTAGCGAAACTCAAGGATAACCGCATAGGAAAAATCGGGTTCGTTTTCAGAAGGTCACGTGGCAATCCGCCATGTTAAAAGTGGACCAGCGCGAGATTTGAAATACAAATCAAGTTGTGAAAAGTTTTATCATTCAAAATCATAGATATAGAAATGTTTGAAAATTTTTGATTTGTTATTTAATACAGCATGAATAATATAAAAGTTAATGCAGCATGAGTAATAAAAAAAAAAAACAAAAAGAAAGGAGCACTTTGTTAGAAAAGAAATGAATACAGGGGAAAAACTTCATAGGAAGGTATTTGATGGAATTCTTCAAATTCAACTTCAGTTTTTTAATAACCTTATCCAAAAATTCAAAAGTCTATCAAAGTTAAACGTCACTGTTTGAGGTTAAAGTTTTATTTACATCATTTTTCAAGTAAATTTGTGATTAAAGATGTTTTTTAAGGACTAAATTAATTTAATTTTAACATACGTAATACTTAATGCTATTTTTCTTGTATCGTGAAATAAAAACATATTGTCAACATCTAAAATAAGAGCATTTTTTTCTAAGCAGTTTTGTGTTGTTTGGTGTGATAGGTCTCTTGTTAATTAAAAAAACACTGTATCTAGTTTTTTGGTACTTATTTTTTCTTAAACTACAAAACTATATTGTGTAACTTCGAGAAAGGTTAATATAATATTATTAATGAATTATGAACGTATATGTATAGACCTCTATTTTCTATGTGAATGATTCTTAGAGGTTCCATATCTTTTTGTGTTCTGTTATCCGTATTGCCTTTTGATAACGTAATTAACGCTTGCTTTTATGTACAATGAATTAATATTTACATCAAAGAGTCAATACAGTAATTTCCTAATTATATTTACATACAATACTTAGTTATGACCAAGCTCACTTGTCAATTACAACTATGTTGGGAATGTGGAATCTTTGGCACAATGACACTACTCAGTATATATCACCACTACACCAAACACTTTATTTTTGCACTCGACGCGCGTTTCGCTAACCATATTAGCTTCATTAGGAGAAATGATTGACTTGTATATACTGAGTATTGTCAATTACAGTTTAAAAGGAAAATAACTATGTTTAATTTATAGTATGGTATACAACAATAGAAATAAGTTCTTTATAGGAGGAATATTAATAACAGGTAACTAAATCTTCAGAATTTTAATAGTAAGCATAATTACCATCAAAATGGACTTCAATTAAGTGTACTGTCCATTTAACGAACTTTTTTTGAGAATATTTTACCCTTTGGCACACATCGTCTGACAAAATCATATTACAAAAATTTCTTTGGAATCACATTAAATTTTTTCTTATTTTAATAGCATATTTGATTCAATAATCGATTTATATCAGTTATTTCAATAATTCCATTCCCCAGTGGTTTTGTGATCTCAACACGACACTTAATATTTAAACTTTCAAACCCAGCTTATAAGAAAATAAAATATACTGTCTAAAATTTGAAAATAATAAATATGTTGTTATAGGTTCTGTATTCCTTACAATATATTCACAGAAACTTTTGAAAGATTGGCATGAAAAAGGAGCAATGTAATTTATAGAGAAAAATAGAAAAAAAAAAAATCACTTTCAGAGTATTAATTGTACTTGCAATTAAACAGTGTTAAATTTATCAGGTTTATTATTAGAAAAGGTGTGTCAAACAATTAATACAGATGAAGTTATTGAAAACTAGAAGCCTCTTGAAAATACACCTTTAAGAAAAAAAAAAATGTTTTATTTATAATTTACACAAATATAAATAGTTTTAAATAAATAACTGAATATTAGTTTACACAAAAATAAATCTTTCTAAAAACCAGAGTTTGGAGGATTATTTATTAATCATAAAAAAATTACACAGGCACACAAAAAAAGTTTTTCACTACCGAACAGATCGCTATACCTATATGTATTTTTGGACGCTGAAACCGAATCTGAGGTCAGAATTGAGCAATCACGTCAGGATTTTTAAATAACCAGCCGAACTAAGTTTAGGAATAAATTTCAAGCTTTAATGACCAAACCACTCTACCAATACGAACGTTTTATTAAATCAATCAAGGTTCCCTGGAAGGCCGTCTCTTAAGCAAATACGTCTAAACAAAACGTACATTAGTAATGATAATATTGTTTTATGCATATGTATTTTTTCAAAAATGCATTTAAGATAGTGAAAAGTTGTCTTGTGAAAGCAAGCAATAGAGGTTTATTAAAATAATCAACAACTCCATACCATGATTTCTATGAAATCATTGTTTCAGCTAAAAACAGAGGAACTGCAAAAAAAGCAACTTAAACTTTGACGGATAATACTGTTGATGATTACATGTGATGCAAATAAAGCATAATTAAATTTAGTTATGATTTAGAATAATAGTCTTAGCGCGCCCTGATTGAGTTAGAAATTTCTTATTTGCAAATTTTAGAGCATAAAAAAGTGTGACTCGAGCAAATAATTTGCGAAAATAATTATATGGAATATTGCAATTCTCAACGGCACAACAATAACCTCCTTTCCTCATGACTATATAAATTGTTTTTCTCGACCTTTTCGATTCTCTTCACTTACAAACGTTTTTAATTCTCTTTTTCTACAAATTCTCTCTTCCTTCTGTCTTTATATTCATATAAACTGCAGTCACATCAAGAAACGAAGGACAATACATTTCCAAAGACATATTCACAGATCGGATGTAAACACTGAGCGGCCATTTTGAAAAAGGACCCGTCGACACATGCGCCGTCAAAATTTTGTCACCAAATTGGAGCTCAGTTTCGCTACTGGAGTATGTTTACTGTGGTAGAAGCGTGAAGATCGACTCCCGTCGTCGAGCTTCGTGGACAAAGGCTTATCAAGAAATTGCTTCATTCTAGCCGAATAGATCCGAACGGCTACCGACAAAATCCGAACTATCTCCAGTTTATTAAGAAGGCTGATCTTGGCGAAACTCGATGCATCCTTTGAAGCACTTGGAACTAAATAAACATGAGGCTGAATGTAACGATCCTGATACTGACACCTGTATACTTTCACGGGCTTAAGGTTTTAGAACTTAACTGATTTTAGTAATTTTACAATAACACGCGGTATATGATATCTCACTTGCAATAAGACTAGCTTCATCGATGTATTTTTTTGCAAATTTTCAGAAAGAAAACGATAACCAACGTCATAAGAACGTAGCATTTGTAGACAGACCTCCTCCGATTGAGTGGCACATACATTGTAATGAGGAAGACTATGGTTTGCTGACGCTTCATCCCTTAGAAATAGCCAGGCAGCTTACGATAATTGAATTCGATTTATATAGGTAAGACGGTGTGCAAAAAATACTGTTTACATTAGGTTAAGTTAGAATAGCTAGAGCTGGGATTTTTTTCTGATATAATGATATATAGATAGTTATAGATATATCGATAACTGTACTATATATGGGTAAGTTAAAACTATCGATAGGTAAAATCTATTATCGCCCATTCCTAATAATAACTACAGTTATTTCGATTGTTATCGATATATTGATGTATATCGGTAAGTTAAAATTATAGAGAGGTGGATTGTCACCGACTATCGACATAAAACCTATTCTCGCACGTCCTAACTAATAATTATCTATATTTCGATAGTTATCGACATATCGATAGTATACTTTTCGGAAAATCAATTAACTATTATTAGTTATCGAGATATTGATAAGTTAAAATTGTGGTTAGGTGGGTTGACGTCGACTATCGACAAGTAAAATCTGTTAGCGCACAACCTTACTAATAATTATCGATATTTCGATAGTCATTAATATATCGATAGTATTCTTATCGATATATGGGTAAGTTAAAATTAGGGATGAGTTGCGATCGACTATTGACAGGTAAAAGCCATTATCGCACATTAATAATTTATCGATATATCAATAACTATCGAGTTATTGATATATTTATCGAGATATCGGTAAGTTAGAATTATGGATAAATGGGTTACTATCGACTATCGATACTAGTACTTTAGGATTCCATTATTTTTCAATTTTAGGATGATAAAACCAAGTGAATTAGTGGGGTCAGTGTGGACCAAGAAAAACAAGGAATTGACTAGTCCGAATTTATTGAAGATGATTAAGCATACGACAAATGTAAGTCATTTTTTTGTACCACATTTTTTAAATCAATTTTTAAAATTATCGATTAGTATGGAGGGTCACATATAACAATATGGTAGCTATTTTTTTTAAGAAAATGATCTAGGAACGTATATCGAAACCACAATAAAGAATTATAGATTTTCGCTTGTATATTGCCGCGTCACACAAAAACGGCTGGACTGATCTTGACACCATTTTGCATGAAGATGAAGTAGGTCTCGGTTCCGATTATAAGCTACATTTTATTCGAAATATTTATATACAGAGTGTACAACATTTTTGAGCAAGAGTTTAGGCCTTCGTAAATTCAATTAGCAATTTGTTCCCGACAAGTTACCCCCTCCCCATCTCATCGTTCGGCCATTGTGAGAATTTTTGATGTTGGATCACCTGCCGCACCTGATTTAGCATCCTGTGATTTGGTTCTGTTACGCCGACTTTATTTACGATGAAGGAAAAGCCGGTCCAATACCGTTGAAAATGTTCAAACGTCAGTGATCACGAACCCTATCCAACAAACTTGTTTCATGAAATGCTGTATTTAAGCTTAGGGAGAATGTATCGTTTGATATAAATGATTTGTACTATTGTAAAGAGCCTATTTATAACATAAAATAAAATGTACAAAATAATGTCTATATAATGCAAACTTATCAAAGAAAATATATTTAGCAAAAGAATACGTAAACACACAAAATATAATACGCAAACACACAAAATTAAGTAATATATTACGCTCGCGGATGTTAAGAAGCAAAAGTCTGATCATATAGTCGCGACACTGCACGCGCGCCGGTCTCGCCGTGTACCTCTGTGACCCGGAAAAAGTTCACTGATATTTAATTCTTGTTTTTTCGAATTTAAAAAGAAATTTGACGGTTTACGTGCTTTAAACTGTTTGTTCATGTTTTATTAACTTTTTTAGTTTACAAGATGGTTGGAAAAGAACATAGTGGAAGCTGAAAATTTCGACGAACGAGTGGCTATAGTGAACAGGATATGCGAGATAATGACAGCTTTAAACGAAATGAACAACTTTAACGGTGTTTTAGCCATCAGTTCGGCAACGCAATCGGCTGCAGTGCACAGACTGAGGTTCACTTTTCAGGTAAAGCTAATAGTTCAACAATTACAATAATTTGGTTACAAGTTTATCGGTATTTTTTATAAATACAGCTGTAGCGGTAGGTAAAGTTTAACATACATAGGGGACCAACTTTATAGGTTTATTATTTTTCACGAACATATTTTGAGGATAAAGCTTTTACCAGTATTGCAGGAAATACGAACGGATAAGGCTGTGCGTACGCTTTTACACGCTCCTGCTCATCGGACGATTCCAACTTAGGAGTTTTTTCGTAACAACTTTAAATTGGTGTCTCATGCTCCATACTCACGTGACCGCTTACTGTCTCATCGCGATTTTTCAGTGGGCAATACGAACACCATAAAATCATAGCGTCACCATTGTAAATAGTGTGTATGTCTACAGAGAGATTATTATTACGAGAAGAACAGAAGTTTCAATTTTGTGGTGTAGGTATTTACTCAGAAGAAAATTAGAAGATCTTAGAACTTAAACGCACCTCGTATATTGCAAAAAAATATATACAGAGTGTCTCAAAATTAGACAATTATTTCTGTTATAATCTCGAACTTTTTATTGCCATATTAGACACGCTGGTTACTGTTTGTTTTCAGGCTGTCACGCAGCAATACAAGAAGGTTTTGGACGAATGTAAAGTCGACGACCATTTCAAGAAGTACCAAGAAAAACTTAGATCTATCAATCCGCCTTGTGTCCCGTTTTTGGGTAAGTATTACTCTTAATATGATTTATAACACTGGTCAACACAAGTCTTGTTTCCTTTATTTTTTTTTTTTTTCTGTTATTGAGTATTTCTATGGCCCTGACTATGAAAAAAATACTGGGAGATTGCTAACAGCTTTACCTTTTGAAATATACAGTTTTATTATTTTGCCAAAAAAATAATACATTATGTTAACAAAATTTCTATTGAACACTAGCAAATGATCTTTTATAAGATTTCCTTGAATGAACGACTTTAGGTAGATCTCGTTGCAAACTCCAGCAGTAGTCTGCCATCATATGTGAGTCCCACCGCCCCTGATAACGCTCTTCCATTGTCCGAAGATCCTGATGAAATCTTTCACCCTGCTCCTCACTAAAATCACCCAGATTTTGTGGAAATCGGTCTAAATGCGAGTGCAGGAAGTGGATTTTTATGCTCATGTTGCACCCTAGCTCTTGCAACTTCGATAGCATGCACTCAACAAGCTCGACATGGTCGTCAGATTTCTTTTTGCCTAGGAAGCTACTCATAACCAAAACAAATGAATTCCAAGCTTTGGATTCGACTTCAGTCATTGATTTGACAAAATTAGGATCTTTCACGAGTTGCCTAATCTGTGGCCAATCAAAAATACCAGCTTTCAATTTTTCTGAACTTAATCCTGGAAACTTGCGTGAAAGAAAATTAAAACATTCGCCACTTTTGTCAAGCGCCTTCACAAACTGTTTCATTATGTCGAGTTTAATATGAAGTGGTGGAAGTATGATGCGGTCTCGGCTAACTAAAGGCACGTTTATAACATTTTTTGTACCAACTTTTAGCTCTTCCCGCACTGGCCAAACTTTTTGTGACCAATGGTGTTGTTTGTCACGACTATTGCAGAGACACATGAAACAAGGGAACTTTGTGTACCCCCCTTGTTGACCTAAAAGAAAGTTAACCATTTTCAGATCAACACAAATGACCCATTTGTGGTCTTGATACTTAATTTTTTCCATAACCTTAGAAACGTTTACGTATTCTTCTTTTAAAGTCGTCGAATGTGCAATAGGTATAGATCCGTACTTGTTACCGTTATGAAGCAAAACACACTTTAAACTTCTTTTGCTGCTGTCTATAAAAAGACGCCAATCACTAGGTTGGTACCGTTTTAATCCCATCTGCTGCAAAATACCACCAACATCGTTACAAAAAACTAAATCCTTCTCTTGAGAAAAACACGGTAACAGATTTTTTTCTCGGGTACGATAAAATGTAATGTTGGTTTCCGGAGTAAGCAAAGTTTTTTCTTTTAAACGAGATGCTAAAATTTCAGAAGCTTCTTTTGGTAAGTTCAGATCTCTTACTCATTTAGTTCTTTCTGATTAAATGGTTGAGGTTCTGAAATGCTACATTTGTAGTCTGAATCAGAGTCTTCCCTTGATGTATTTCGTTCGGGTTCACAGAGATTTGGATCATCAGAAGATTTAGATGTGCTGGGTTGTACCTCTTGTGATTTTAATTGAGGTCGTTGAGCAGAAGATAAGTTAGGATATGACCACTTACTTCGATTTCCAGGATTAATTTTCACAACGCAGAAGTAGCAATCGTCATGATGGTTTCGAGGTTCTCACCAAAACATGGGTGTTACGAACATTATTGCATCTCTTTTTCCACTGGACCATAACCGTAGACATACCACACATTTCTGGCATACAATATGAGGAACCCATGGCTTGTCCTGATTACACAATTTTATTTTAAAGTATTGATGATACGCAGTTTTCACAAAGTCCGATATAGGTTTTCGATATTTTGCAAATATATATTCACCACAAATATAGCAAAAACAATCGGGATTAAGCACACATCTTCTTGACAAAGCCATATCTAAAACAACAACAAAATATGTTTTAGGGTCCAATAAAAAACGAAAATCTAAGTAAAAATAGTAAATGAGGGTAGTTAGCTATAACTCAAAAACAAAAGCTGTTAGAGAAAAATTGTTGCCATATTTAAAAAATACGCGTCAATTTGAAATAGAAACAAAAAAAAAATCACAGGAAACAAGCAATTTTCTTTTTTTTGTTGACCAGTGTAATATATATTTGTGATTTATTGTATATTAGTACACTCTGAGATAGATTAGAGCCCTTAAGACATCTCAAAGTAGTCCTATTCTTTACTGTACAGTTTGTCCTATAAATAAGTTTGAATTCGTTTGGTTTATTGCTCGAACGCAACAGGCCGAACGGATGGTTTCAGCAGGGTAGGACAATATCACACATTTCGAGCACATTTTTGCGGTACTTCTGGAAATTTTGCCCAATAATTTCGAAAAATGGTGGGATGGTTGGACTTTGCACGCGGTCGGATTTTTCCTCGTACGTATATCCCAAAACTAAAATTTACGGTAATGTTCGTCACTCCCTGAAGCAATTTAAAGGAAATGTCTGACAAGTAGTGGCAGCGATCACAAAAACGACTTGTCGAGGTGTAATCAGTAATTTTACTGCTCATTTAAAAGTGTGGCGGGAACGTAACAGTTCACATTTAGATGACGTTATTTTTACAAAATAAATTTCCAAGGGCTTTAACTTGATATTGAGGTTTTTCAGTTATCAATTTGTATGCGACAAAGTACCGTTTTACACGGACCACTTTATCGCGCTACTAAGTGGCAGCGCGCTGTTTCTGGGAGTCGTCGTTCCATTTTTTTTATGAACACTCCACACGTGCTGTAAAAAAACCGTAAAACATTACAGGAGCGATTTATGTGCGGAAAAAGTGATTCACGTTGGTGTTGACTTACTACAAATTGTACTCGATGAGGAACAGTCCAGTACTTTTCTTCTTAAGGGGATACGGTTCTTCATGTAAAAGAATTCTTGAAAAATGTAGTACGACGAGTGACAAGCGGATGTGATGAATTAACGCGACGTGTATGTCATCGTAAAGACCATTTTTTGAAAAAATACGACGGCTATAAACCAAAGCTGTAGCATAAGAGCGTAGCTCAACCAACAATGCGTCATACCAAACACGGTCGAATGCCTTGGATATATCAATTACAATCTCTCGATATTTTCCAGAATGGTCAATTGCGTTGCGCTGGATGTGTATAACATAAATTAGATCTCTTGTTGATCTTTACTTATGAAAACCGTATTGATAGTCGCTAAAAATTTTAAATCCTTCCACATATTTAAAAGTTTTCCTTTTCCATAACCTTCGATATTACTGAAAGCAATGCGACTGGTCGGTAGTCATTTGGCCAGGTAAGTTTGCCTTTTTTTGGAGTCGGCTGAACCACAGCGCATTTCCAGCAGAAAGAAAGTATTCCTTTTCTGAAGGCTATGTTGAAAAGTCTACAAAAAAACTGGTGTTAGGTCGAGCTAGCATTTTTTGAGTACTATGGCACTGCCAAAAGAATGGTTGCCGCGTGAAAATTTCAGCAATCCACGTGAGACAGCACTAAACATTTGAAATTTTTTTTTATTATTGGGAATTTTTATTACTTTATACGCTACTTAACAAAAAATACATTTTAGGAATGTATCTGTCGAACATCCTCCACATAGAAGAAGGCAATCCGGACCATCTCCCCGCGACCCAGCTCATCAATTTTTTTAAGAGGAGGAAAGTGGCGGAAATTACTGGGGAAATACAGCAGTACCAGAACCAACCTTATTGTTTTAAAATTGAACCGCAAATCAGAGTAAGTAAATGAGTTATAAACGGTACTATGTGCCCTTGAAAATTATCGTTGTTCGCTCGTTTTGTCTACGATTTGACTATTGTTACATGGGTCAATTATATGTTTATAGAATTTTCTGGAAAATCTAAATCCATTCGGTGAGATGACAGACACTGACATCCAAAACTACCTTTATCAAAAATCTATGGAAATCGAGCCGAGGGGTTGCAGACAGTTACCGAAGTTCCCGAGAAAGTGGCCGCATTTGAATTTGAAAAGTCCCGGTATTAAGGTAAGGAAAGTAGCGTGAATAATTGTAGTTTGTGTTTTTGAGGAAGTCCGAAATTTCTCTCTAAAGGATGTAATTTTTACCCATACGTTGTAGTTGTATCCGTGACTGATCGTTGCTGTACAGTAGCTTGGTCTAATATGATCGACTGGCTGCGATAAGTTCGACACCTCCATCGAACAAAGATGTAACACGTAGGCTGAAAAGTTTTTGGTCTGACTCATAGATGTCGCCCTTTTCAAAAAAATCCATATGATTTTTAGGAAGTATCAACCTTCAAACGGTACGTGTCAAAATCTCATGACATTTCAACGATTAGTTTACAAGTTACAATGGTTTTAGTGACGTTACTTTTGATATTTTCAAAACAGTGGAAAAAACAGAATTTCGTGAGTTGATTAAACACTGTTATTTGATGGGAAAAAATACCGTTCAACCAAAGCAATGGCTTGGTAAGTATTATCAGGACTAAACGCTCTGGACGCCCAAATGAGGTGGTTACACCGGAAAGCATCAAAAAAATCCACAAAATTGTTTTGGATGACCGTAAAGTGAAATTGCGTGAGATAGCTGACACCGTAAAGATATCAAAAGAACGTGTTGATCATATTTTCCATGAACATTTGAGCATGAGAAAGCTCTGTTCGAAATGGGTACCGCATTTGCTCATAGTGGACCAAAAACAACAGCGTGTTGATGATTCTGAGCGCTGTTTGGACCTGTTTAAGCCCAGTAAAAATGATTTTTTCATCCGTATCGTCAGCATAACGAATATTATTTATTCGCTCCCCTGCCTTCGCTTCCAGTGCCTCTCTGAAGATTTACTCAGAGTATATATTAAACAGTAGTGCTACTTTAATAAATGCCATCTGGTTCCAGTAGAAGTTGCCAATAATCCGCAGCTCCTTTCCATCTAGCCCAAGGTCTTTCAGAATTTCGACCATTTTATGATGTTGGACTCTATCCAAGGCCTTTTAGTAATCGATCAGGCACAAATATACATCACAATTGACGTCTCTACTTCGCTGAATTAAAACCTGCATAGAAAACAAGGCCTCTCTGGTTCCCATGGCATCACGAAAACCGAATTGTGTAGCTGACATGTTTTCTTCACACAACTTCTATATTATTCTGTGAATGATTTTCAGAAATGTTTTAAAAGATTGCTTATGAGGTTAATTGTTCGATATTCTTGGAATTTTTTTAGAGCTTGCATTTTTTTAAATCGTTATAAACTCAGACTCTAACCAGCTTTCTAGTATTCTGCCTAAATCTTAGATTTTATTATAGATTGCTGTATTTAGTATTTTTTAATCTTAAACGTGACAAAATATGTGTTCCCTTGCTTCTTCGAGGGGGGTGTCAGGATAGTCACGGAGGAGTACGTGTGTAAGAGTAATAATTGATCGTTATAGTTTTATTTTCTTTCTTAGCCAAAACGCAGCGCAGGGAGTGTCGTAGCAAATGCAGTGAACACTATGAGCTCAACAATTAAAAGTGATGACAGTAAGAGTGAAGATTCTTCGAAAAGTGATAATGATTTTAGCGTATTTGCACCCGTAAGTATTAAAAGTAAAGAAAAAGTACACTTTGAAGGATATTTTAAGAGAAAGTACCTGATATTGACCCAATTGCCTTTTATTCATTTTTATTTCACATTTCTCACATAGAAGTAATACAACATGTTAGTTAAGTGCATGCCCAAACTTGAGAAAGTAATTTATTACTCAGTTATAAAGCAAAAGGGTATTGTATACGTAATGCTATCCAAACGTTCCCGATCTAGCACTTTAAAATTCGAAGTAGTTACTTTTAAGCTACGTGATTCCCGACAGCTGCAAAGTAGTCCTGCACCCGAATGCACTCGCGATCACATCGTTGTTCCACTGGTCGAACATTTTTGGGAAGGTCAATGTTGTCACTGTCTCCAGCGCCACTCCCACACACGACGATCAGCTCGAAGTCACAAGGTGTCGAATAAAGGGGGTGACAATCAAAAATTTCTTTCCCAAAAACTGTTGCCTGCAGAATGAACTGTTGGACGGCGCTGTGTCGTAATCAGGAGGAAACTCTTCTCGCTCTATTTTTTAACAATAGAAAGTTCGTCAGAGAAGCTCAGAATTTAGCGATGATTTTCGGCATGGTTGCAGTTAAAGGTTTTCCAGAACGCTCCGCTTCTGTCACCGAAGTTTGCCCAATCTTAAATCACGAAAACCACTTGAAAATTTGCGTACGGCTCAGGGCTTCGTCATCAAATACTTTTCGAATCATCTCATACGTTTTAGAACCATTTTTATCGAATTTAAAGGAAAATTTTACACACAAGCGGTGCTCTTTTTTCGTAACAAACTTGATGAACTAGCAAGTTGGAACTTGTCATGCAGCGTTATTAGGGATATAATTACCGTCACCTATTTGCGCGAATCGATACTATTTCGCGAGCTCGCTGTATAGCATTAGTCCGTGAACTTTCAAGTCTCACCACATATACGACTTGTTCTCTAAGTTGAGACTTTTTTTACAGGTTTTAGAAGGCATTAACATAAGTAACTTCTTCAAATATAAGAGTTTAATATTAAAGAAGGTACCAAATTGATTTAAATTCGGCCCTGTAAAACATTTGCAGTATGTATCCACAGTAAACACACTATACAGTAGCGAAACTCAAGGATAACCGCATAGGAAAAATCGGGTTCGTTTTCAGAAGGTCACGTGGCAATCCGCCATGTTAAAAGTGGACCAGCGCGAGATTTGAAATACAAATAATGTTGTGAAAAGTTTTATCATTCAAAATCATAGATATAGAAATGTTTGAAAATTTTTGATTTGTTATTTAATACAGCATGAATAATATAAAAGTTAATGCAGCATGAGTAATAAAAAAAAACAAAAGGAAAGGAGCACTTTGTTAGAAAAGAAATGAATACAGGGGAAAAACTTCATAGGAAGGTATTTGATGGAATTCTTCATATTCAACTTCAGTTTTTAATAACCTTATCCAAAAATTCAAAAGTCTATCAAAGTTAAACGTCACTGTTTGAGGTTAAACTTTTATTTACATCATTTTTCAAGTAAATTTGTGATTAAAGATGTTTTTTAAGGACTAAATTAATTTAATTTTAACATACGTAATACTTAATGCTATTTTTCTTGTACCCTGAGATAAAAACATATTGTCAACATCTAAAATAAGAGCATTTTTTTCTAAGCAGTTTTGTGTTGTTTGGTGTGATAGATCTCTTGTTAATTAAAAAACACTGTATCTAGTTTTTTGGTACTTATTTTTTCTTAAACTACAAAACTATATTGTGTAACTTCGAGAAAGGTTAATATAATATTATTAATGAATTATGAACGTATATGTATAGACCTCTATTTTCTATGTGAGTGATTCTTAGAGGTTCCATATCTTTTTGTGTTCTGTTATCCGTATTGCCTTTTGATAACGTAATTAACGCTTGCTTTTATGTACAATGAATTAATATTTACATCAAAGAGTCAATACAGTAATTTCCTAATTATATTTACATACAATACTTAGTTATGACCAAGCTCACTTGTCAATTACAACTATGTTGGGAATGTGGAATCTTTGGCACAATGACACTACTCAGTATATATCACCACTACACCAAATACTTTATTTTTGCACTCGACGCGCGTTTCGCTAACCATATTAGCTTCATTAGGAGAAATGATTGACTCATATATACTGAGTATTGTCAATTACAGTTTAAAAGGAAAATAACTATGTTTAATTTATAGTATGGTATACACCAATAGAAATAAGTTCTTTATAGGAGGAATATTAATAACAGGTAACTAAATCTTCAGAATTTTAATAGTAGGCATAATTACCATCAAAATGGACTTCGATTAAGTGTACTGTCCATTTAACGAACTTATTTTGAGAATATTTTACCCTTTGGCACACATCGTCTGACAAAATCATATTACAAAAATTTCTTTGGAATCACATTAAATTTTTTCTTATTTTAATAGCATATTTGGTTCAATAATCGATTTATATCAGTTATTTCAATAATCCCATTCCCCAGTGGTTTTGTGATCTCAACACGACACTTAATATTTAAACTTTCAAACCCAGCTTATAAGAAAATAAAATATACTGTCTAAAATTTGAAAATAATAAATATGTTGTTATAGGTTCTGTATTCCTTACAATATATTCACAGAAACTTTTGAAAGATTGGCATGAAAAAGGAGCAATGTAATTTATAGAGAAAAATAGAAAAAAAAATCACTTTCAGAGTATTAATTGTACTTGCAATTAAACAGTGTTAAATTTATCAGGTTTATTATTAGAAAAGGTGTGTCAAATAATTAATACAGATGAAGTTATTGAAAACTAGAAACCTCTTGAAAATACACCTTTAAGAAAAAAAAAAATGTTTTATTTATAATTTACACAAATATAAATAGTTTTAAATAACTGAATATTAGTTTACACAAAAATGACTCTTTCTAAAAACCAGAATTTGGAGGATTATTTATTAACCATAAAAAAATTACACAGGCACACAAAAAAAGTTTTTCACTACCGAACAGATCGCTATACCTATATGTATTTTTGGACGCTGAAACCGAATCTGAGGTCAGAATTGAGCAATCACGTCAGGATTTTTAAATAACCAGCCGAACTAAGTTTAGAAATAAATTTCAAGCTTTAATGACCAAACCACTCTACCAATACGAACGTTTTATTAAATCAATCAAGGTTCCCTGGAGGGCCGTCTCTTGAGCAAATACGTCTAAACAAAACATACATTAGTAATGATAATATTGTTTTATGCATATGTATTTTTTCAAAAATGCATTTAAGATAGTGAAAAGTTGTCTTGTGAAAGCAAGCAATAGAGGTTTATTAAAATAATCAACAACTCCAACAACTTTAATCGCATACCATGATTTCTATGAAATCATTGTTTCAACTAAAAACAGAGGAACTGCAAAAAAAATCATTAATGCAGCAACTTAAACTTTGACGGATAATACTATTGATGATTACATGTGATGCAAATAAAGCATAATTAAATTTAGTTATGATTTAGAATAATAGTCTCAGCGCGCCCTGATTGAGTTAGAAATTTCTTATTTGCAAATTTTAGAGCATAAAAAAGTGTGACTCGAGCAAATAATTTGCGAAAATAATTATATGGAATATTGCAATTCTCAACGGCACAACAATAACCTCCTTTCCTCATGATTATATAAATTGTTTCTCAACCTTTTCGATTCTCTTCAGTTACAAACGTTTTTAATTCTCTTTTTCTACAAATTCTCTCTTCCTTCTGTCTTTATATTCATATAAACTGCAATCACATCAAGAAACGATGGACAATACATTTCCAAAGACACATACCGAGATCGGATGTAAACACTGAGCGGCCATTTTGAAAAAGGACCCGTCGACACATGCGCCGTCAAAATTTTGTCACCAAACTGGAGCTCAGTTTCGCTACTGTAGTATGTTTACTGTGATGTATCTCCACTTTAATGGCTCTTTGAACGATCGATACGGTTAGGTTAAGCCTGTAAACTCTTTTGATGCATTAATTTCGCTTTTGTGGACATGTAAGACAGCGCAAGAAGAAATGTAACAGAAAAAGATATATAGCTGCAAAAATTTGCAGTCCTATTTACTATAGACGTATCAACTGGCGGTCTTCTCTTGTAGTTGTAATGCATACTATGCGGACATTTCATTATTTTCACCCTTTTTGGGCATTTTTATATGAAAATACACTTAACCGTTAGAGAAAACCAGTAAAGTTAACAAATTATTAACGATGTATACACTCGAGGTAAACTAAATAATTAAAAGAATAAAGCAGGTCAGCCATTGCTGATTTCGAAGAATTTGCTCTTTTTTTTTTCAATGAAATTCATTGTTTTGGTTATTTTATTTGAGGTATCAATTGAGAGAACTATTCGTATGTTTTCTAACTTCACAGTTTTTGTTTTGGTTGTCTGCCACTGATCAGAACAAAATAGGCCAAGACCTAGTAAAAGGAAAGGTTTTACCGAGTTGGAATGAATTATGAGTAAAGTTTGTAAAATAAGTAAGAAAACCCACGAAAGCCTATATCTATAAAAACTTTTATTTTCTGAAGTTTGGCCACGCACCTTGTTAACAACATGTAAAATTTCGATACAGATTAGTATTATATGGTATGTTTTTCCTCTTAGGTTCAGCTTGGTACAGGCCAAAACAGCCCGACGCTCAGCCCAAATTCTCCCGCCGCTCCTTCGAACCCTTTGATGAACTGGTTCAACCATACGAGAAGTCCCAGCGTAAGTTCGGTGGTTTCTACAGCGTCGTACAGACCGGCGCGAACTTCGGAGAGCGGGACTAGTATGCAGTCACATCTGTGAGTAGAATATTATATACGCCAATTCTTTTAACTATAATTTTTTGCACAAAACAACAAACTTTTACTTCCAGACCACACCGTCACACTCATTCTACAAGCTCAACGGGCGCACCCCGTAGCCCGGGCGCGCCACATACGCCAACGTCCCCGGGACCTCATCCCCCTTCGTCTGGCGAACCGAACAGCCCTAGGTTGCCTCCGACACCTCCGCCTCCACCACCACCTTTGCCTCCGAGGAGAAGGAGGGATAGTCCTGAGATTAGTTCTCCACAACAGGTAAGACAAATTGCCGTTACCCATTTACGTTAATATTTATAGTAGTAGTCAGCTATTTAGAAACACCCAGTATAATACAGTCGACACTCTATATAGTGAAAGACCAAAATGTTGACCGAAATTTCACTATAGAAAGTTTTTCACTATGTAAAGAAAAAATCCGTATATATTGCTATGTATGTATTTTATATTGGTAATCATTTAGTTGTATTTTATAAGGTACAAGCTACAAAAAAAAATTGCTAAATTGAATTATAAGAAAAGATTTTATTAAACATTTGAAAGTTTAAATAGTACATAGCATGTACAGGGCTAAATACATACATAAAGTCCGTACGTTATATCTTTACCCGTGCGTCATAGTTTTCAGGCCATATAACAGACGACTATTACATTATTTGTCTCTTTTCACCAATAAATCGTAGGTATTGGTAAAAAGAGACAAAAAATATAATAGTTGTCTGGGATATTGCCTGAAAACTATGACGCACGTGTAAAGATATAACGTACGCACTTTATGTATGTATGTACTACATACGAAATAAAAAGAATAATACAAAATCTGTTAATACATATGTACGTACTACGTACATACGTACTAGGAAAAATAATCAGTTATTTTCTTTTGAACATTACTTTTGAAAAATAATTGTTGCTCAACAAAATTCTCGCATTTATTCAAATGCATAAAGATTTGATCAGGTACACTTTCCTGGCCCCCAGAGTAGTTCGCACAATGTCAAATGCATTTCTTATTTCGTTTTCACTAAATTTAGCAGGACATTCGCCGGTTTCAGTTTCTTCTTCATGATCTTCTATACTTTTTATATCGTCAATTATGTCTTGGTCAGTTGGGAGATCTGTCGTGCCAACATCATTGTCGATTTCTAAGAAATCTTCAAGTAAAAAATCTGCGTCGACGGTAGCAGTTTTTTGTAGAATACCCCATTGCCTTTTTAAGGTAGCGAGATCCATTTCGTCTTCTTCTTCCCATTCGTCAATTTTTTCAGTAAAACCTGCTTTAGAAAAGCAGTTTTTGATAGTTTTCTGAGAAACATTTTCACTCCATACTTTAGCGACTTCGGTTATACACTCTTTAAGGGTAATCAATTTTTGGACTGGAAGTTTGTTATCAATCGCATTAACAATTTTGTGAACAATTCTGTTTCGGTAATGATGTTTTATGTTTTTTATAATACCCTGGCCATAAGTTGCAATTTGGAGGTCATGTTTGGTGGAAAAAAGATCAATTCAATATTCCTTAATTTTTTACCTACAGTAACTGGATGTGCAGGACAATTGTCTATAAACATCACAATCTTTCGCTTTTAGCTTTTCATTTTCGTGTCCAGTTCTTTGATCCATCTTTCGAAAATCTCAGAAGTCATCCATGCCTTTTTATTATTGGCGTAATCTAACTCCAGAGATTTATCTCCTTTTAAACAACGGGGATTTTTGCTTTTACCTATGAGCAGTAATTTCAGTTTTTCTGAGCCATCCATGTTTGCTCTAACCATAAGTGTCACCCTTTCTTTACTTGTTTTAACACCAAAACATTTATCACTTTTAAAAGCAAAAGTTTTATTTGGCAAACATTTAAAAAACAAACCGGTTTCATCACAATTGAAAACGTTTTTTGGCTCGTACTTTTTCAATGCACTTTTTAAAACAGTTTCAGTCCAAATGTCACAGTCCTCCTGACTAACGCTTGCACTCTCGCCAGACACCGTCTTGAAAACAATTGAATTGCGAGTCTTCCAGGCACTCAACCCCCCTTTACTAGCTTGAAAATTAACGCAGTTAAATTCTTTAGCAAATTGTAGAGCCTTTTGCTTTATTAAATTTCCCGATATTGGTACGTTTTGATGCGTACGGGCCACTTGAAACCATCGTAAAACTGCTTCATTTACATCCTCGTAAGTACTCACCCGTCCTGGTTTTCGACTGCTTGGAACACTAGGTTTCTTGATGATACTGTCGCGACTTTTTATTATCAGAGAGACGCAACTTGGAGAAACACCAAATTTTGCACCAACATCAATTTTTTTGCAGCCTTTATCAACTTCCTCCAAAACTTTAATTTTCTCAGCTAAACTTAAACACACTCGCTTGGACATCTTATTTGATTCTTAAACAAAAAGAAACTGAACCTGAATTTGCAAATTACTAGGCCTCGACTATAAAATGGGTTTTTCCCCGGGTTTCTATAAAATGGGTTATTCCCCGGTTTTCTCACAGAAATCTACCTGATTTATTGCCAACCATTAGGCGTTATAAACGCGTTAAGAACCTTTTCAAAAGAATGCGTCAAATGGAATTCGTGCTAATGTTAGATAAAAATGGGCAACCCGAAATGGCCAAGATCTCAATAAATGCATAAAAATTTATACATAAAATTCCGGTAAAAATTTTATTATATAGAGTATTACTATTTTACAGATTCACTATATGCAGGGCTCTTTACATGAAATTTCATTAAAATATTCTAGGTCTTGAAAAAATTGCACTATAAAGAGTTTTTCACTATATAGAGTTTCACTATAAACAGTGTCGACTGTATAATAATAAATATTCGAATCTTAATTAACCTGGAGGCCCTTTGGAAGTTATCATTCAACAACATTTTTTTTTTTTTTTCTAGGCAAAGCAAGCGGCCGACGCGCCGCCCCTACCACCTAAAGACCAATCCCCGCCGCCCCTCCCGCCCCGCCGCGAACCCGGCGTATCGCCGAACCAGCCGCACACCGCGTTCCACTCTCACACGTTGCCACATCCTAGTCATTACGCTCATTCGGCACACGCCCATTCTAGCCACGCCCCCGCGGTGGCGCCTCGGCTGAGACCAACACACGCGTCTCAGTTACACATGCGTAGACACGCCCACGACACGCCCAGGACGGCGGCTAATCAGATGACGCCAGCAGCGAATGGTGGAGCGAGGTGAGTTTAGTCAATAGAACACACCGTAATATAATTAATAATTGTCGTTATTTTATGATTATATGTTGTGAAAAGATTTTAGTGAATGCTTTCACAACTTTCTATTAACACCCTTCCAGGTACACTTCGTGTTCACGATATAGCAGGGCTATGTTTTTTTTTTATTTCAGTATACCTCCGTCGACCTCACCCGCCAAACCACCAACGATATCACCCAGATACGGTTCCAGTAGCGCTAACGAGTCCAGTTCGGGACAAATAACGCCCCAACTACCTCCTCGTCCGGCAGTGCGATCGGCCGGAATGACATACGGAACCATGTTCCAGTATCCAAGTACTACGACCACCTAGGAGGAACTAGGTATTTTTATGACCGTCATAATACCCTATCATCCGTAGGTAACGAAAACTTCGTAACTTGTTCATAGTCCGGTGAGATCTTCGAGATTTTTTTTAAAAGAGTCGACCTTATCAGTTTAAAAAAAAACTTTAAAATCCTATTGTAGTGAGGCGTTCACACTATTTTACCTTCTGATTAATATCGCGGTATCGCAAACTTGAACTACATGTGATTTTTTTATTTCAAAAATTCCCGTCGCCTCAAATATAAATTTACCCGGACAAAGAACGATTTACTCAGTTTCCATTTGACAAAAACGAGTCGTTTTCCTCGGTCAGCTTAATACAAAGTTTGCGAAAAGCTGAAGTTAAATATTTTATACGACTAAGTCTTGTGTAATAAATAGATCTTAAGACTTCAACGAATGGGCGAGTTTTCCTGAAATTTTCGCTTATTTTTTGTGATTTTTCACCTCAAACAGGTAATATTTTACAGTTTTAATTTTAAATGTCTCAAAATTAGAATAGAATTGATGGGAATCCCTAAATAGATCAAATCGGCTCTAGACTTAGAAAAGCATAAGGTGCTCTTCTGAAATTTAAACACAAACTACATATTAACGCACTTTTGAGCGTCTATGATGTCCAGGCTTATCATTTCTTCACTTACATGATTTGAAATCAACGGACAACTCTAAATGTGTATTTCTTCTGTGACAACTTCCGATTTTCGTAACACCCTATATATATATATATATATATATATATATATATATATATATATATATATATATATATATCTTCTTCCTTCAGCCGCTCTCTACCCACTGTCGGGTATAGGCTTCTCTCAAATCCTTCCATTTTTCTCTATGTTGTGCTTGCTGATACCAGTTAAGCCCTCCGATTCTCGTCAGATCGTCGCTCCATCTCTCATTCGCTACATGGCCGGCCCAGCTCCATTTCAGAGATGTTATCCGTTTGGTGATATCATCCACCTTTGTTTGTTGTCTAATCCATTTATTAGTTTTCTTCTCCTTTAAAGTTACACTCAACGTCTTCCTTTCCATTGCTCATTGGTGAACTTGTAGTTTTTCTATTGTTCTCTCAGTTAAAAACCCATGTCTCGGCTCCATATGTTGTAGCTGGTAAGATACATTGATTATAAATTTGGGTTTTTGATCTTTAAGGAATGTTCATATTCGGTACATATTTCAATTTTCCATATGCTGCCCGTCCCATACGTATCCTTCTTTCTATTTCAAGCTGCTGGTTTTCCTTTCCCATCGTTATTATTTGGCCCAGATAGATGTACGTGTTTGCTTTTTCTATTGTTGAATGTTCAGTCACTATATTTTCATCATTGGTCTCTTCGTTACTCATGTAATTATATATATATATATATATATATATATATATATATATATATATATATATATATATATATATATATATATATATATATATATATATATATTTATATTTATATATATATATATGACGCTATGAGCGCAACAGTGGCCTAACCCACATTTTCCTTATTATTCTATTGAAATTAATGTTTAAGTAGTCCAAAATTACAACAATAGCGATTATTTATGACAAAAAACAAAATTGTTGATTATCAGAACTTATTACCGAGTAAAATTTGCAAAAAATATTACAAAAAAAAAAGTTAGGCCACTATTGCGCTCATTGCCTCATATACATATATATAATAGGTAATATTTTTCGTGGGTTTTGGTTGTCATTTAAAACAAAAGCTTACTGTTGGTTACAACAACATTTCGCACATTTTGTTGTGCTTTATCAAGTTTTTCCTTACTAAAAAAAAATTTTTTTACATTAAAACTAGCTTTCTAAAAAACACCTTCACATTATACGTTATACTTTAAAATTGTCTAAAAATATTTACAAAAATAATAATTTACTCAAGTGACATACTTTTGAGTTTCTTTTTATGTGAACTGATATCGACTGATTGTTATTTTAACAGTCAAGGTGGCATATATTTTTTTTATCATTTTTAGTGTTCCGTACGGACACTTATAAGATGACTTTGGTGTCTGTCCGTCTGTCACAGCCGATTTTCTCCGAAACTATTTGTCATAGAAAGTTGAAATTTGGTAATAATATAGGAATTGATGGCCTCATCAGAGCCATGTAGTTTTGAAAGTTAAATTTTGACTTAAGGGGTTAGTTTTGGGGGGTGAAAATGAAAGCTTGTGAAAACACAAAGTAAAAATGTATATATAATGTAATACTTGCGCGCACTTTTCTTTGTGTTATTTTTAAAAATCTCGAAAAGTACTTATCAAAAAATTTTGAAAAAATTCTGGAATATTCTCCACGGGGTGTAGATTGAACGAAAATTATAACCAGTGAATTACCTTTAATAATTTATCTGGTATATAAAAAAACAAGAATTTCAAGGTCATCGGTTTTGAGTAAAGATTCGAAACAAACTTTGTTGAAAACTCATTTGGGGTGTTTTGTGAAGTCACTAATCTTTTTATACCTCCGTAACAGTTCAACTTGCACTTGACCGGTTATTATTTTGAGATAACGTTTTAATTTTTATTAGTTTGTATTTTATACAGTATGTTTGTATCTGTATATATTCTGTAGAAGGCCATTCGATTCTTATGTTTAGTTTATAGTTAATAGTTTAATGTTAAAAATTGTACAACATCCATTTTCCAGAAATCACAATTTCAAAAATTTTCAAACAGAACTTTTTTATTTTACAACAAAGACAAATAAAAAAAAAAAGAGCGGACAAGATAATAAAAAAATATATTGTTATACCATACATAACCGGTTTTTCGGAAAAACTAAGTCATATTCTTTCAAAACATAACATTACTGTTTGCCATAAAGCCCAAAATTTAGTAAACTTTTTATTTACACCATCAAAGTACCTCAAAAAAAGAAATATAGTGATGTTTACTCCATTCCATGTCTAAACTGCCCAAAGAAATACATAGGAATGGCAACACAATGCTTAAATAACAGACATTACATAAACATAAAACACAAACAAGACATGAATTTGACTTCAAGAATACTAAGATCTTAACACAGGAATCAAACTATACTAAGTTGGTATTCAAAGAGATGATCGAAATAAAACGAGAAAAAGAAACAATAAATGATAAAAAAGATATCAAGGGCTTAAGTCAAATTTACCATAATCTAATTAAATAAATATATATAAAAAAAATCTTAAACTACTAACTATAAACAAAACATAAGAATTGAACGGCCTTCCATGGAATATATACAGATACAAACATCCTGTATAAAATACAAACCAACAAAAAATAGAATCTTACCTCAAAATAAAAAATAATAAAAAAATATATCCCACCTTGACTGTTAAAATAACAATCAGTTGATATCAGTTCACATAAAAACCAAACTCCAAGGTGTGTCATTGAGTAAATTTTTTAGACAATTTTAAAGTTTAAACGCATAATGTGCAAGTGTTTTTTAGAAAACTAGTTTTAATGTAAAAAAAATTTAGTAAAGAAAAACTTGATAAAGCACAACAAAATGTGTGAAACGTTGTTGTAACCAATAGCAAGCTTTTGTTTTAAATGACAACCAAAACCCAAGAAAAATATTACCTATTGTAAAGAAATAGTTGAATATGAATAAAAGAAAAGAGAAAATTATATATATATATATATATATATATATATATATATATATATATATATATATATATATATATATATATATATATATCCATAACACCCGGTATATATATATATATATATATATATATATATATATATATATATATATATATATATATATATATACCGGGTGTTATGGAATTCACTACATATATTGGAACTGGTGGATCCTTGTAGCAAGACCACCTGAAATAGCTGATCTCAATAATAAAGGAAAAAAATCGACCGTAAATAATCACGTCATGAATATTTTTTTCACACCTCACTGATGGACGCTGAATTTCACAATATCGAAATACGTAAATCAGACAGAAGGTCGTTTTTTTTCCGATTTCGTCAGTCGGCTTTTCTCAAATAAATTTGGTAAAAAAATATTTTCTATTTAAACTGAAAGGTTGGCGACTTCTTTGTTTCCACATTCCAGATAAGATTAAAGCGTATATGCCGGGGCGGCTATTTTTTTATTTCCTTTTCAGTGAATGTTTACCAATCACGGAGTGAGGTGTCGTAAAGGTCAATGCTTTTTAATTTTTCAAAAATTTTCGAAATTGAAAATAAAGTATTAAATATGCTTCTACATGGCCCCACAAATCACCCATTTGAATATATGCAGTTGATTTCACCACCCTGTATATATATATATATATATATATATATATATATATATATATATATATATATATATATATATACATACCGGGTGTTATGGAATTCACTACATAACTGGTGGATCCTTGTAGCAAGACCGATTGTAGAAAATTCACCTGAAATAGCTGATCTCAATAATAAAGGAAAAAATCGACCGTAAAGAAATAATGTCATGAATATTTTTTCACATCTCACTGATGAACGCTGAATTCCACAATATCGAAATACGTAAATTAGACAGAAGGTCGTTTTTTTTTTCGATCTCGTCAGTCGGCTTTTCTCAAATAAATTTGGTAAAAAAATATTTTCTATTTAAATCCGAAAGGTTGGCGGCTTTTTTGTTTCCACATTCCAGAGAAGATTAAAGCGTATATGCCAGGGCGGCTGTTTTTTTCTTTCCTTTTCAGTGAATGTTTACCAATCACGGAGTGTGGTGTCGTAAAGGTCAATGTTTTTTTAATTTTTCAAAAATTTTCGAATTTGAAAATAAAGTATTAAATATGCTTCTACATGGCCCCACAAATCACCCATTTTAATATATGCAGTTGACTTCATAACACCCTGTATATATATATATATATATATATATATATATATATATATATATGATGTGATGTTATGAAAATGTATCTAAACTGGTATATATCTCTAGTAAAAGCAGTTGAAGTTACAAAGTTTTACTAGCCGCCCCGGCCCTTCTGACGGTGAACTGAAAACTACTTACCGATACCTATTTGACTATTGCCATCAGTTGATTGTTTTATTATTCGCGTGCTTCTAAATAAGTAACCAATAACTGTTTCTTTTTAAAAATTCACTATTTCCTATTACACGTTGCGTTGAACATAACACATATAAGTTAAAATCTCACCTCACCGTTTTTATTTAATTAAACGAATTGTGACATAAATAATGATCTCTAGTTTTTACTAACATCAGTGCACTTTTTGCATTATCACTTTATACTCGCACATTATAACCTGGTAGAGGTGCGAAAGTGTATAGAACAAGCAAAAAATTACCATTTTTCTGTCAATGTGCGGCACGCTGCCTTAATTGAGTCTGCATCTTATTTTTTTTAAAATAAATTCCTCGGTTATTATAAGCAGTTCCAAGCATCCAATCAGATAAAGTCCTGAGGGACACAACTTTAAAAATGAGTTAAGAATTGTTAACTTATTAAAAGCTATAAAATTAAGGAATCGTATTTTGGGTTCTCTATGTTTGTGGACTTTAATGATTAGACGATAATTTTTACCTTATTTATAAAGATAAAATGTTGAGTGCCTCCAAACCTATTTGCTTGGATTTGTGGAGATGTTTATAATAACGAAATTAATGAAAAATATATAACTGCCATATTTACTGGCTTATTATTGATGGTTAAAAGTTGAAAATTTGAGCAATAAATGAAATTAAATTTTGAGGAAAATTCGCCGATTTCATAATGTCTTAAGATCAGTGCAGAAGTTCCTTGTAAATGAAACTAAGATATTTTTCATGATGCACTTAAAGAATAAAAAAGATAGTATTTTGTTGAGGCAAATATTTTTAAATAATTTTGCAAAATGGACAACTACTATGTTTATTTTGTTACGACAAAGATTTAGTTATGACGAATTCTATGGAGTTAATGATGACTTAAAAATACAATACCTATTGTATCTACAACAAAAACTGACATAATATATTTTCTTGCAGGCCCAGGAGTACTAATCCGTTAGTCAGTGTTGTTTGGATGGGAAAGTCACAGACGTTTTGTCAGACTATCGTGTGACTATCCATATTCTGATACACACTGGTCAACAGATGTATTACCCGGGGCCTAGAAAAAAATACATTTTTTCATTCGGTAATCCTTACTAATATATATATATATATATATATATATATATATATATATATATATATATATATATATATATATATATATATATATATTATACTCTTCTTCTTCTTTAGCTGTTTTAATTCCACCTTCAGACGTAGGCTTCCCTCATAGACTTCTAATGTTCTCGATTTTGTGCCTCCCTCATCCACGATAGGCCGGCAGTCATATTTATGTCATTAGACCATCTGTTAAGAGGTCTGCCTCTGCCTCGCTTGAAGGACCACGGTCTCCACTGCAACAAATCTGTCGTCCACCTGCCATCGCGCGCCCTTGCTATATGTCCTACTCAGCTCCATTTGAGGCTTGCTGCCTTCTCCAGGACATTCACGACCTTTGTTCTTAGGCCGATCCATGCGTTTGTTGTCCTGTCCATTAGTGTCTAACTGAGTATTGCTCTCTCCGTGACTCTTTGGGTGACTGTTAGCCGTTATAGTTGGGTTTTAGTAAAACTTCAGTTTTCTGCACCGTATGTTAAGAACGGCAAAACACACTCGTTGAACACCTTCGTCTTCAGGTGTTGGGCAATGCTTTTTGATCTCAGTATAAAACAGTCTTCCAAAGGCAGACCATTCAAATTTAGTCCTTCTCTTTACCTCAGCCTGTTGTCCATCTCTGTCAAAATGCTTGATCCAAATATATATATATATATATATATATATATATATATATATATATATATATATATATATACAGGGTGGCCAAAAAATTACCGAAGGGGTTTGAGTTCATTATAACATTTTATTTAAGACATATTTATAATTTTTTTTTTTTAAATACAGTATATTAATGGAGAATATTTTTAATTTAATTATGAAAAATTATATCTCGCAAGTGGTGGCCATTTTCTGCTTAGCATATTCTTGCTCTTTCTAAAATATTTTCCATAACCTTTCACAAAACTTCAGGTGTTATGTTGTTGATTTCGCCGCGTATATTGTTTTTTAATTGCTGAATGGTTCTAGGCTTATTAATATAGACTTTTCCTTTCAAATAACCCCAAAGGAAAAAGTCTGGAGCGGTTAAATCCGGTGAACGCGGAGGCCAATTAAAATCGCTTGTACGCGAAATAATTCGTTCACCAAAGATGTCGCGTAAAAGAGCCATTGTGTCCCTCGCAGTGTGCGCTGTGTCTCCATCCTGTTGGAACCATACTTGCGGATGGTTTTCCACGGCTGGCCTTAAAAAATTTTCCAACATTGTCCGATATCGAACACCAGTGATGGAAACGGCGACACCGTGTTCATTTTCAAAAAAATATGGGCCAATTATCCTTTCCGACGAAACACCGCACCAAACAGTACACTTAAGAGGGTGTAATTGTCGCTGTTAAACTACTCTTGGATTTTCCGTAGCCCATATCCTGCAGTTTTGCCTATTAACGAACCCATTTAATTAGAAATGGGCTTCGTCGCTCATAATTAAATTATGAATAAAATCATGATTTTCTTCTGCTTTTTGCCGGAAATAAATTGCATAATCAAGTCGTTGCTGGTAATCTGTCGGTTTCAATTCTTGGACAAGCTGAATTTTGTATGGAAACATTCTTGTTGTATGCAAAATTCTCTGCAGCGACCCTCGTGAGAGGCCAAGTTGTGTCGAACGTCTCCTGGTTGATGTTTCTCCATCTTCCCGAATACTCTCCTGTACCCGTTCAATATTGTCATCCGTGTGCACCGTTCGTCGTCTGCCGGCACCAGGAAGGTTCCTTATTGCCCCTTGTTGTCGAAAATTTGCAACCAGACGGTTTATTGTTGACTCTGAGGGTCCAACCCGCACATTAAAATAACGACGATATGCACGCTGAGTCAAAACAATGGACCGTTGATTTGAGAAATAAAGTTCAGCGATTTGGGCAAGTTGTTCAATTGTATACTGTTCCATTTTAAATTCCCCAAGTCTTCTTTACAAAATACTGAAAAGAAATAAAAAACAAAATTATAATAACAAAGTTATAAGGAATTCCAACCCCTTCGGTAATTTTGGGCCACCCTGTATATATAAAATTTAAAACTTATTATATATCTACCATACTTTACATTAGTGAGCAGCGAACTTATCGGGAATCGGCCGGTAGGATGTGAATGAAAGAATCTTTTTTTTTTAGTACTCAATATTTTGTCCATAAGTTTTCGACATCTTCAAGAGTAACTGTAAGGTTAAAACAAAAGACATATTATTACTAAGATGGAAAACCACGTCTATGATAACAGGAAAAAGAAAAAGAAAAAACTTCCTCTTTTGATACTAAACATAAGTTGCACGAACATGACAAATCGATGACAACAGAAAAGAAATATAAAAAGTATCACAAATATAAAACGTTTACTTACGAAATGTAAGTTAATCCTTTCTTTTACTTGAAGACATATTGGACATCTACTTTATATTAACGTCTAAGAACTACTGAATTTGATCACGGTGTGCAGATAATTTTTATTTTTTTTCTTCTTTCTTTTCCTTTTCACATGTATTATTGTACATATATTAGTGTAAAGTAAAAAAATAAAGACTAATATACATTTGAGATACCGGGTAACGTCAAAAGAAAGAAAAAAAAAAAGAAGAAAAGAATAAAAATAAAAATTGCACACCGTGGTTCTTAGACGTTAATATAAAGTTGATGTTTAATATGTTTTTAAGTGAAAGTAAACGTTTTATATTTTTGATACTTTTTATATTTCTTTTCTGTTGACATCGATTTGTCATGTTCGTTAAACTTATGTATAATAGTCAAAGAGGAAGTTTTTTCTTTCTCTTTTACTTTTTCCTGTTATCATAAACGTGGTTTTCCACCTAACTAATAGTGTGTCTTTTATTTTAATCTTACAGTTACTCTTGAAGATGTCAAAAACTTACTGACGAAATGATGAGTTTTAAAAGAAAGAAAAAAATTAGTTTTTTATTCACATCCCACAGACCGATACCCGATAAGTTCGCTGCCCATTATATATATATATATATATATATATATATATATATATATATATATATATATATATATATATATATATATATATATATATATATAGGTATATCCATAAAGTAAGTTCCGTTTAGTAATATAAAAAAAAAGTGTACAGATACAGAAAAACTATTTATTGTACAAAAATCTACAACTGTTAAACTAATTTTCTACATAGCTTCCGAAAATTTGTAGGCACTTGTCATAGCGTGGCACAAGTTTTTGTATGCTTTCTTCATAGAAGGTTGCCGCCTGTGTTTTCAACCATGTGGTAACGTGTTCTTTCAGCTCGTCATCATCGTTGAAGTGTCGACCACCAAGGACCGCTAGGAGCGAGGTCCGGGCTGTACGGAGGATGATCAAATACGTCCCAGTCAAATTCCTGTAGGAGTTCTTTTGTCACGTTCGCAGTGTGAGGTCGGGCATTATCGTGGAAAAAAACAACACCTTTCGACAGTAATCCTCGGCGCTTGTTCTGTATTGCGCGGCGCAATTTCTTAATCATCACCGTCTTCATTGTAGCGTGTCAAAAACTGAAGTGCACTGCCCATCCATTGTTTTTTGTGTTGTTCAGTAAGAATTTTGGGTACCCAACGTGAGCAAACTTTTCGAAATTTCAGTTTTTCATTAACAATTTCATGAATTAGTGATCGTGAGATTTGCGGAAATTTCATAGCAAGAGCACTAATTGTAAACTTACGGTTTTGCTTAAGCTTCTCTTCAATTGCGTGAACCAGTTCATCAGTAACCAAAGACGGGCGTCCACATCGTTCTTCATCGTGCACTTGATCACGTCCTTCATTGAACTGTCTGACCCATCTTCTAACCATTGAATCACTCATAGCAGTTTGTCCGTAAACCTCGCAGATTTGCCGATAAATTTCACTTGGTTTAACTTTCTTTACATTTAGAAAACGAATCACAGATCTGATTTCACAAGCGGCGGCATTTTCAATTAAGGCTGACATCATAAAGAAGCACTACAAAGAACACGTCGGCAGCAGCGATCTGAAAATGGCGTACATTTCTTCTGCTTGAGTCAGAATAACTGCCACGCATGCTCGGAACTGCGATCCCAGCGCTGCTGCGGATAGAAATAGAAACGGAATTTACTTTGTGGATATACCTCGTATATATGCCAAACCTGCCAGTAAACAAGAAACTAATTATCTAAAACCTATTGACAGATTTGAATCCTTAAACGTGTATATGGAATTGTAAAATACAAATTTGTTTTTGTTGTAAACAAAGTACCCAAGAATATTTTGACACTTACCAATAAATATAATCCAAAAACTAGGGAAGCCTGATGCAATTACACATTTGCCATTATATTTTTTTGGTTAATTTCATGGTAACTGTAGGTAGTTCCCAAAATCCCAGCAAGCAGCAGTATATATTTATGATGTAATGTGGTGAAACTAATAACTAAAATTGAAAAATAATTTTAAATTAACAAGGCCACAATTAGACGTGTACTGACCTATACAGCGGAAACGTGACCCAAAACATCAAAAACTAAACAATTACTCACACTAATTGAATTGAAGATTATTAGGCAGATATGCGAAATAGAAAATATAAGTGACTGTGTGTGAAACAGAAAGAGAATATGTACTAAAGATAATATATGACAGAAGAAAGAGTGGTTAGCATCGTAGGAAAGAAGTCACTATTAGAAAGGAGAAACCTGAGTATACTTCAAAAAGGTTGAAGCAACAAACTCTACAAGCAAAGTAAAGTAAAGATACGATAATAAACGGGCAAGCGTGTCCCTATACAAAAGTGGAAGAAGAATAAAGAATAAGTTGTTAAGTAACCCAGAGTGCACACCTAACACACACACTTTATGCTTTCTTGCATGCCTGTTTGCTACTTTCCCTATTTTTGCAAACTACATAAAGATAGAAAAACAATATGGAATAGTATTTTTAGTGTGTTGAAGATAGAGAAAAGTCTGTAAACCTCCATTCCTGTATGTACTCTGCACCTTTAATTTTGAAACTAAGATAATCACGAAATTAATCAGAAATAAAATTGTGAATAGGTCATTGCATCAACTTTTACAGTTATACAGGTTACTTTATATAAGTTAGAGCATTAATCGCTATATCAAGCCACTTCGTCAAATATACTTTTACTTACTTAATCCTTAACAATGATACCTCTCGGTGTAGGCTGGTGTGGGTGGGTTGGGTTAGGTTGGAGTCTTCCACATTTCTCTCCATCTTTCTCTGTTTCGGGCTAGCCTTGTTGCCTCCTCCCACCTCACTCCCCTCTTCTCCATTGCTCCCCTTACTTCCTCCCTCTTCGTGGTCTTCTTGGACTTCGTTTTCTATTCTCTCTTGCTTCATACACTCTTCTTACCAGTGTTTCCTGTCCCATTCTTTGTATATATCCAAACCACCTCAACTGACTTTTTCTATTTTCTCCTATATCGGCTTAATTTCCAGTGTTTCTCGTATATCAACGTTTCTTATCCTATCCACTCTGGACCTTCCTTCAATCTTTCTGAAGAATCTCATTCAGAATCATCATTCGATATTTTGTATCTTACTTCTGTGACTTTGTGTTGTTGTCCACACCTTAGATCCATACGTAACACTGGTCAACACAAGTCCTGTTTCCTTTATTTTTTTTTCTGTTATTGGGTATTTCTATGGCCCTGCCCTGACTATGAAAAAAATACTGGGAGATTGCTAACAGCTTTACCTTTTGAAATATACAGTTTTATTATTTTGCTAAAAAAATACAAAAAAATAATACATTATGTTAACAAAATTTCTATTGAACACTAGCAAATGATCTTTTATAAGATTTCTTTGAATGAACGACTTTAGGTAGATCTCGTTGCAAACTCCAGCAGTAGTCTGCCATCATATGTGAGTCCCACCGCCCCTGATAACGCTTTTCCATTGTCCGAAGATCCTGATGAAATCTTTCACCCTGCTCCTCACTAAAATCACCCAGATTTTGTGGAAATCGGTCTAAATGGGAGTGCAGGAAGTGGATTTTCATGCTCATGTTGCACCCTAGCTCTTGCAAGGTCGATAGCATGCCCTCAACAAGCTCGACATGGTCGTCAGATTTCTTTTTGCCTAGGAAGCTACTCATAACCAAAACAAATGAATTTCAAGCTTTGGATTCGACTTCAGTCATTGATTTGACAAAATTAGGATCTTTCACGAGTTGCCTAATCTGTGGCCCATCAAAAATACCAGGTTTCAATTTTTCTGAACTTAATCCTGAAAACTTGCGAGAAAGAAAATTAAAACATTCGCCACTTTTGTCAAGCGCCTTCACAAACTGTTTCATTATGCCGAGTTTAATATGAAGTGGTGGAAGTATGATGCGGTCTCGGCTAACTAAAGGCACGTTTATAACATTTTTTGTGTCAACTTTTAGCTCTTCCCGCACTGGCCAAACTTTTTGTGACCAATGGTGTTGTTTGTCACGACTATCCCAGAGACACATGAAACAAGGGAACTTTGTGTACCCCCCTTGTTGACATAAAAGAAAGTTAACCATTTTTAGATCAACACAAATGACCCATTTGTGGTTTTGATACTTAATTAGTGTTCCGTACGGAACACTTATAAGATCACTTCGGTGTCTGTCTGTCTGTCTGTCACACCCGATTTTCTCCGAAACTATTTGACATAGAAAGGTGAAATTTGGTAATAATATAGGAATTGATGGCCTCATCAGAGCCATGTAGTTTTGAGAATTAAATTTTGACTTAAGGGGTTAGTTTTGGGGGGTGAACTCGGAAGTGAAAAAAAAATTTTTTTACTAGGTCATCGAGTGTGGTGTCAAATGAAAGCTTGTGAAAACACGAGTACAATATATATATATATAATATTATACTTGCGCGCACTTTTCTTTGTATTATTTTTAAAAATTCGCGAAAAATCGCTGTCCCGGGCCTTATCTCGAAAAGTACTTATCAAAAAATTTCGAAAAAATTCTGGAATATTCTCCACGGGGTGTAGATTGAACGAAAATTATCACGAGTGCATTACCTTTAATAATTTATATGGTATATAAAAAAACAAAAATTTCAAGGTCATCAAATTTCAGTAAAGATTGGAAACAAACTTTGTTGAAAACTCATTTGGGGTGTGTTTTGTGAAGTCACTGATCGATCATTTTATACCATCCTAACAAAAATTTTTATTTTAAAAACAATCAACGGACGGAACACTAATTGTGCAAGTTCAACTTGCACTTGACCGGTTTTTTTTCCATAACCTTAGAAACATTTACGTATTCTCCTTTTAAAGTCGTCGAATGTGCAATAGGTATAGATCCGTACTTGTTACCGTTATAAAGCAAAACACACTTTAAACTTCTTTTGCTGCTATCTATGAAAAGACGCCAATCGCTAGGTTGGTACTGCTTTAATCCCATCTGCTGCAAAATACCACCAACATCGTTACAAAAAACTAAATCCTTCTCTTGGGAAAAATACGGTAACAGATTTTTTTCTCGGGTACGATAAAATCTATTGTTGGTTCCGGAGTAAGCAAATTTTTTTCTTTTAAACGAGATGCTAAAATTTCAGAAGCTTCTTTTGGTAAGTTCAGATCTTTTACTAAGTCATTTGGTTCTTTCTAATTAAATGGTTGAGGTTCTGAAAGGCTACATTTGTAGTCTGAATCAGAGTCTTCACTTGATGTATTTCGTTCGGGTTCACACAGATTTGGATCATCAGAAGATTTAGATGTGCTGGGTTGTACCTCTTGTGATTTTAATTGAGGTCGTTGAGCAGAAGATAAGTTAGGATATGACCACTTACTTCGATTTCCAGGGTTAATTCCGTTTAGTTTCACAACGCAGAAGTAGCAATCGTCATGATGGTTTCGAGGTTCTCGCCAAATCATGGGTGTTACGAACATTATTGCATCTCTTTTTCCACTGGACCATAACCGTAGACATACCACACATTTCTGGCATATAATATGAGGAACCCATGGCTTGTCCTGATTACACAATTTTATTTTAAAGTATTGATGATACGCAGTTTTCACAAAGTCCGATATAGGTTTTCGATATTTTGCAAATATATATTCACCACAAATATAGCAAAAACAATCGGGATTAAACACACAACATCTTCTTGACGAAGCCATATCTAAAACAACAACAAAATATATTTTAGTGTCCAATAAAAAACGAAAATCTAAGTAAAAATATTAAATGAGGGTAGTTAGCCATAACTGAAAAACAAAAGCTGTTAGAGAAAAATTGTTGCCATATTTAAAGAATACGCGTCAATTTGAGATAGAAACAAAAAAAAATCACAGGAGACAAGCAATTTTCTTTTTTTTGTTGACCAGTGTAATTATTGGTGTCGCCACCCTTTTGAAGATTTGTAGTTTTGTTGATTTTGGTATTTCTTTTTTGCCTAGAAATGTATTCTTGATACTATTAAAGAGTTTCCCCGGTGCCTCTGTCCTCGCCCTAATCTCCCCATCCAGCCCTCCATTCCTCCTCACCATTGCACCCAAATATTTGAAACTTTCCACCTACTGTATCTTTTCTTCTCTTAGACATATTTCATACATTTTGTTCTCCTTGCTTATGATCATTGTCTTCGTTTTTTTTCACATTTATGCTCATATTCATGCGTTCCAAGCTTTCGTTGTACACTTTTAGGCTTTCGTTCAAGTATTTCTCGTTTTTTGCAATCAGTACCATATCGTCAGCGTATGTTATCTCCGTTATTCCAACTCTCTCCATGTTCCGGAACCCTACCCAGTATTTCTTTGTTTACCTTTTCGCAGTTTTTATGGCCTCGTCCATCACTACTGAGAACAGCAGTGGACTCAGTATACATCCCTGTCTGACGCCGTTAGATGTTTCGAAACTATCTGACTTTTCATGTCTTACTCTAACATAATTTGTTGTTTGTCTATATATAGACATTTTATTCCATTTATTGTTTTTTTCATCAATTCCTCTATTTTTCAAGGTTCTCCAGATGTCTTCTCTGTCTATTCTATCAAAAGCCTTTTCCAGGTCTATGAAACATAGGTGTACTTCTCCTGCTCTTAGGACTTTTTCGCTCACTTGCCTGACTATAAAGTTGGCATCTGTCACCCCACTGTTTGGTCTGAAACCAAATTGTGTATCTTCTAGTGTTTCCTCCAGTCTTTCTCTCAGCCATACTCGTGCGTATAGTTTTCCTACTGCGCTGAGTAATGTGATTCCTCGGAAGTTATTACAGTCTCTTGTGTCTCCCTTTTTGTGTATGGGTACTATGATTCCCACTTGCCATTCTTTTGGCGCAGTTCCTTCCGTGTATATTTTGTTCATCAATATTTGCAATATTCTTACCATTTCTTCGTTGCCGGCTTCTATCATTTCCACCGTTATGTTGTCCTGCCCTGGCGCTTTGCCTGCTTCATTTTTCTTATTGCCGCTTTGATTTCTTCTTTAGTTATCTCTTCTTCATGTTCATCTGTCTCCCTCCCCCTTGTCTGCTTCAAGTTGTTTGCTCTGTTTATTTGTTGTGTAATATCTCTCCCTTCTAAAAGGTTCTTAAAGTACTGCCTCCATCTTTCCATGATTTCTTGTTCTTCTGTTAATATTGTCCCTTGTTCATCTTTTATATTTCTTCGTATGATTTCTTTGTTTTTTCTTTGATTTCTCATCACTCCATAGAACAGTTTTTGATTTGCTCTCTTTCCATCTTTTACCAGATCCTTAACCACCTTCCTTTCTCTTTTATATTCTTCGTAATTCTGTTGCGTCTTCTTGCTTAGGTAATGCTTTCATTTTCTCCTTTTTACTTTAATTCGTCAAATATAGCCTATATAAAATTGTTCGACAAAGTGTTTAAAAAAAGCCGATCTAAAATTTGACTTAATCAGGCCGAAGGAAAATGCCTGTTATCGAATATCGTTATAATAATGACCCAGTAGCTCGTCCAGTCCCCACTCACGTCGATGATTGCCTGACTTCTTCTGACAGCTCTTTGATTGTGGCTAACTTTTTACTACAAAGATTCTGCTTGAAGTATGCCCACACGTTCTCGATTGGGTTTCGGGAAAACATGTTAACAATCATTTTTTCGTCCCTGTCCGACCCTTTTCATCTCGAACCACGTTCTGGCGAATCATCAGTTTTTAATTGCGAGTGTCATTTCACCCACTTGCTAACAAATGGCCTCGACTTGCCCATATATTTAGCAGTCGTTGTAGGCGTTACATTTTCGGACCTTTGCTACACTCATATTCGATAATGTTCTATTTAACCATAAATAAGGTTAGAAACTCATCTCTTTCAGCAAAACATTGTTTGTTATTTAAACCTAAAATACTAAACTGTCATTATTTTGTAAGACTTCCAATACCGCTTTCATGATGTTGTTGAAAATATTTGAGCGATCGTTTCTTTGTTTGGACGAGCACCTGATGCACTTCACCAGCTCGAACCCAATATACTACACCGTAAGAAATAATAAACTAGACCAGATCAAAATAGGGAAATCTGATTGTAGTAGATCGACGCCCAAAAACTTGACGCTTAGAATGCCTTCTGTGAATTTTTCTTCAGCTCTAATCAACAAATGTAATCGAATTTTTTTATTCTTGAGCAATTATTTGATGGAAATTTATAATAATTGAAATATATATATATACGTGTTAGTTCTAAATTTCCACCATTTTTCGTGTCCTATGACAATTGTCTCGGTACACGGTACCTTCATCAGATAATCGGTAACTGTTAGTTCGTTAGCTAGCTAATTACCGATTACACAGGTGAACACGAATTTTGACTTTGATAAGAGTGTATGAAATTTCGATAAATTTATCGACAGACGAAAAAAATATATATGGCCTGAAAAAGTTTGCTTTTGTATCCAGGAGAACGGTTGAACAGTATTTTAGAAAATCCATAGTTTAAATTTTTATTTATTGATAAATCGAAACAAATATATTTATATATGATTTTTATCAACTTTTACTATCATATCAAATTACAAAATAGTGGAAAAAAGTTTAAAAGTAAACCCTATTACTTTTTTTTTCATGTTCATAAGTACTTTCTCTCACTAAACCCCAAATGTAGTCCTCCATCATATTTTCGTTGTATTGGCCCTGATAACGTTGTTCGAAGTTCATAATATCTTGATGAAAACGTTCTTCTGAGTACGCCCCCATGTTGTTTTCAAATTTATCTAAATGATCATGCAGCATATGTACTTTTAGAGACATTCTGAAACCCATCCATGGTTTTAAATTTTTCTAACATGTTTTCAACTAGCTCTTGGCAATGTTTAACTTTGTTATTCCCTAAAAATCCAGAGACTACTGCTTTAAAACTATTCCAACTTTTTTTTTGAGCACTAGTAAGTAATTTTGGAAATTCTTCACTGGCAAAATTTTTTTTAATTTGTGGACCAACAAAAATTCCAGTTTTAACCTTTGCTTCTGACAACTTTGGAAAAAAGTTTTTTAAAAATCTAAAAGCTTCAGATTTTTCATCTAGCTTTTTTACGAATTGTTTCATAAGCCCTAACTTGATGTGTAAAGGCGGCATTAATACATTTTCAGGTTCAGCAATAGGTTCACATTTAACGTTTTGTTTTCCAATACAAAATTCCGTTCTTAGTGGCCACGATCGTTGAACATATTGTTAAGCATCCGCTCTACTATCTCACAAACAGAGATAACACGGATATTTTGTATATCCACCCTGTCGTCCCATTAAAAATCCTACCATCTTAAAATCTCCAATGAACTACCACTTATACTCTTGATATTTTAAAGCTTCGAGTAAAATTTTAACACTTTCATAGTTTTTTTTTAGATGTACAGAATGAGCGACTGGAAGAGATGGAAATTTAATAAAACGGCTTTCAAGCTTTTCATCGAGCTGTCAATAAATAAACGCCATTCACTGGGAACACAGGGCATCCCAATTGCTTCAAACAAACCTCTTATATCGTTACAATAACAAAGTCCATCTTCTTTGGTGAAGAAGGCAGCAAATGTCTCATGCCGACTTCGTTCTGTTATTTTGGCTTCAATAAGCAAATTCCATTGCTTTAAACGAGAACCCAAAAGCTCTGCCTTACTCTTTGGCAAATTCAAATCTCTTATAAAGTCATTAAAGTCTTCTGAGGTAAGAAAATGGGGTTTCGGTGGTTCCTGTGTCAGTACAAATTCTTCATCTTAAATATTTTTATTTGAACTCTGAGATGAGCTTGATTGAGACAATTTTTAGGAGGTTCAGGTACTGGAAGTTGTGGGCTATGTGAGATTGGAGCAGAAGATGAAGCAAGGTCAGAATATTCGATGGGTTTCGCATTTTTGCCTCTACGCAAAAATAACAGTCATTAACGTGGTCTCTTGGCTCTTGCCAAATTCTCGGTACTGCGAATTTCATACTCCGTTTCTCACCTCGATACCAACCTGAAATAAATAAAGATAAAAATAAACGGCCTATGACTCAGTACCAAGACAAAGATTATGGAACGCAATGAAAGAAATAGGCATCGACAAAGAACTAATATACGCAGTAAAAGCTCTCTACGAAAACAACACAGTGAACATAAAAATAGGACATAAAATAGGGAAGAGACTCCAAACATCAAAAGGCCTATTACAACGATGCTCTACATCCCCAACACTATTCAAAATATACCTCGAACAAACATTAAAAAAATGAAAACAAAAATGTAGTGGAATGGGAGTCCCAATACGAGAAGATTACTTATATACTCTAAGTTTCGCAGACGACCAAGTAATCATAGCGCAAGATGAGGAAGACCTCAGTTATATGGTAAGAAAACTGAAAGAAGAATACACTAAAGCGGGATTAGCAATAAACTTTGATAAAATGGAATATCTAACAACAAAGGAGGGAAGCGTGGAGAATCTAGAAGTAGATAACGAAACAATAATCAAAGGAACCGATAGATTTAAATATCTAGGAACCATCATTTCAAAAACGCAACATCAGAAGAAGAGATTAAAGCTAGATTAGGACAAACGCGAACATGCATAAGACAATTAAATTCGATCCTGTGGAACAAGCACATTACAAAGAGAAACAAAACACGCATATACAAATCAATAATACAAAGCATAATGACATACGGGTCAGAAACATGGACGATCAACAAAAGAAATAAATCTAAAATTAACGCGGTAGAGATGGAGTATTGGAGAAGATGTTGTAGAGTGACACGTATGGAGAGAATAACCAATGAAGAAATAAGAAGCAGAATGAACATCAAAGAGAACGCAATAAATACCATTAAAGAAAAACGATTAAAATGGTATGGACACATAAGACGAAGCGAAGATAATAGGTGGATAAAGAAAATAACGGAGTGGAGCCCTATAGGGAGAAGAAAAAGAGGAAGACCCAGACGATCGTGGAGAGACGATGTGGACGAGGCTATGGAGGACAGGGGTCTAACAGATGGAGGACTGGAAAGATAGAAACGGATGGAATCAAAGGCTGAGGGAAGGAAGACAGCGTCAGCTGTAGAAAATTCTTGTTATATATATATATATATATATATATATATATATATATATATATATATATATATATATATATATAAATAAAACATATTTATATTTTTTTTTTACTAAAATTGTTTAAACATCTTTAGCAATTACTACAAGCAACATGTAGAGCCCAGGGCTTGTCTAGATTCCGAACAGGGCAGTTGAAATAGGCTTTGTAGGCTTCACAAAGCTTTTCACATGCGTTTAAATAAAATTTTATATCTCGTACTTTAATGAACATACCACATATATAACAAAATGCATCAGCATCATATTTACACTTTCTCGACGACATTTTAACCTCTTTAAGTCTTCTACAAAACAGTCAATTGTTGTTTATCACTTAAGTGACATCTGTAGACACTGTGTGAAAGTTACGACCCGTTTTGATTTTTTTTTTTTATTTTTATTTTTTTTTATTTTTATTTTTTCGCGGTATTTTTAAATGTACCAGATCTATTTAATATTTCTACGATAACTCAAAAAATGTATTATATGTGGTCATAACTACCACAGAAGCAAGCTTTATATGGAATATGGGTACTTTTCCTTTATTTTGGAGCATAATGAATAGAAAAATCATAAAATAAATTTTAGGACAAAAACAAAAAATTTGTTTGTAGAGTTGTGTTGTTATGTGAAACAATAAGATACAAAATACAATGGAAATTTAGAATTAACCATAAGTGTTTATTTCAATAATTACTTTTTCCAAAATAATTAGGCATGACTTTTATGCAAGATCGTAAATAAAATTTTAAATAATACCAAAAGAACATATCTTGTTTATTATATAGACTATATCTGGCGAAGTGACTTAGTTTAAGGGGTACACGGCGATTAGAGCCGTGAGGTTTCTTTTTTAAATTTGAAAACTGCCCACAACTCAATTTCGTACTAACATTTTTGAGCGAACCCCGTAGGTAGGTGATAAATGTCACAATATATATCTGCAAATTATGTGAACGCAATGCGACGCAAATAAGATGTTTTCTTTCCGATCATAAATTCAAAACGCTTAATTTAGCAACACGATACGCTTTTATAATCAGGAATACAGGGCGTGACAAAATGGTTCAACACAAAAACTATTTATATTTAAAAAAATCTTAATATCTTTAGGCCGTCATAAACGCCCACATATTAGTTCTTGCTGCTTTGCATGAACTAGGTTTGTGCGGGCTTGTCGTAGGTTGGCGGCAATCTGTTACTACGATCCTTAATTTTAATAGAGAAATTCCACAGTTTTCACGTTTCGCCGATCATCCTGGGGGCTTCTTCAGAGCTTGTTCGAGATATGACTACTTCCGGGTCTAGCACGAAACTGATTACTTTCGTTTGCGCAGGCCTTTTATGTTAGTGGACCAGGGTAGAGGGCGAAGCTTCATTGTTGATCTGTTCCCAAATTGATGAAAGGTAAAGACCAGTATCACGTTTAAGGGAACATTACATTTTCTCGGTCGAAAATTTTATAATTTTTATGGGACTGATAAATTAATAAAAAAAAAACATTTTTTGAGTCTGTGATTTTTCTGACGCATATATTTTTCGTCTTCAAATACAAGAAAAAATTTTTCACATAATTTTTTAAGTGATTTTTTATAGGGTTTTTTTTTGCAGCCTCATGGAAGCCATTTTAAAAATTTTGATCTGCCGGCGTGCACGATTGCGACTCATTGGAACGTCTGACAAAAAATATATATACAGTCGACACTCTATATAGTGAAAGACCAAAATGTTGACCGAAATTTCACTATAGAGAGTTTTTCACTATGTAAAGAAAAAATCCGTTTATATTGCTATGTATGTAAGATATTCTAGGTCTTGAAAAAATTGCACTATATAGAGCACTATAAACAGTGTCGACTGTATATCCTTAGATGAAGTATGACTATGGCCCCAGTGTAGACTACGATTATTTTGTTTAAGCAAAAATTTGCAAAATTCGTAAAAAAAAACATTAAAAATTAAGGAAAAAAGTAACCAATCTTTTTTATTCTAGTTTATACTGGGGCTATTGTTGTATAGAAGAACAAATTAAAATTTCATACCAATCGGTTAAATGGTTTTTTTTAAGTTATCGTGCACGCCAATTACAAAAATGTTGTCTGGAGAAAACGCGTTTGAAGTTTTGACAAACTATGCCTGTAGTATACAAAATGCCTTCCGACTCCTCATACGCCTCGTTCTCAAGTGTTCTTTTGTCTCTCCATGCGATTCTGACCTCAGTGCTTGGACTCAAATCGAAAGTTTTTACAATTCGTTCTGCAGATGTACTGGCAAAATTAGAATTACTTTCATCTGAAAATCGATTACCATAAAACTGTCTTTTACGTGGTCTGCACGCTCGTTTCGAAGTAAATTTCTCGTATTTTTTTTATCCATTTTGCACAATACCATATTAGCTGAGACGTTTCGTCAGTGATGTTAGCCCTGCGAGCGATATTTTCGAGCTGAGCAGGCCAGCGTACCGTTTGCTTTGAAGCTACAGTTTTGCCTCAAACGGAAAAGATATTATACCCATTATAGTAAACTCCCCTTTGCCCGCTTCTATCTTTCTTAGAATCATAAAAGTAGCAACAGATGTTCGACGCAGGTACAGCAAAACCTTTGTAAACGGCCGTAAGGTAAGTTGGCACGCCGCGCGGTCGATTTAGTCTGCATTACACTTGGCGCTATAATCGTCTATAACTTCGAAAGTATTTGACATTTTCCTTTGAAATTTTTAGAGAATATTATTGAAATATAATACTTTCTAAAAAGTCGATTTTTCCGACCCGGTAATATTTCCTTAAGGTTGTTGGAATGTTTAGATGTTTCGTTGGACCCCGAATTTTCCCAGGCTAGACAAAGGAATTGTTGCAAGAATCTGTGTCTGGTCAAAAAAGCTCTGGTGTCCTGTTTCATGCTGGTGTTCTGCATGTTCTGTGTGATTCTAGCACATATTTTTCAGCTCATTTCGCCGATATACCCAGCTACATGGGCTACTGTAACTCCCGTCTTTTCAAGGGGAATCTTATCTGAGAGGTTAGGGCACGTAGAGGATCGTGTGGGAATTTTTTATGTTTCAAAATGTTACATTCTTAATGTATGGAAAGACTACATTCCCAAGAGACTGAGCTGCGTGACTTCATTGTCTGAGACACCTGGGGAGATGTATGATTTTAAATTTAACGTTTAATATCGACAAGACAAACATCCCAGCGACCTCAATCGTGACATTGGTCTTTACCTCTCACCAATTTGACAACAGATCATCCATAAACAGAATTCAGCGTTTCTTTACGCTCTGAAGTTGGAACACTGAATTCAGTGTTTTAATTTCCAAAGAGCAAAAAGCTTGAAGATGTCTCGATCAATCATAGGCGAGACGTCGGGAAGTTACGCCAGTTTGACACTGTTTAATCTCAAAAACCCGAGTTTCTCATTTGCGACACGTTAATGTATATTAAACGGCCATATAGATTTTATTTTAGCAGGGTGTGATTAAAATAAATCACTTCACCAAGAACACAAATAAAACAGGACCGCCGCCAGTCCGAAATTCGGATCTGTAACATTTTACTTTAATGAACGATTTACTTTGCCAAATTCTCGGTATTGTGAAGACAGTTCCGATGGAAGTTTTTGTTTACAATTCTTTTTTCAATAAAAATTCTTTTGATGCAGGGGACATCGTGGCACCTCTAGATACGTATAATGAACGGTAGTATTTTGAAAACACGTTCTCCGAGGTCGGACTAAGTACAATTTTGAACGGTTTTTTACAACTTCGATATAGTATAAATATGGTGAAGTGACTTATTTTAGTGAGTAACACTGGTTTTTAACAATACTTAGGTACCGTAAACGCACAAAGGAAAAGTCTAAAAATCTAACAGAACTCTTTTGTCAATGCCCTCCAATTTAGAAATCAGTACAAAAGCTTAAATTCTAAATAATTTCGTGTGGATTGTGTAAATGTGTAGTAAAAAACTAATAATTATTACGAAAAGTAATGTTACTCGAACCAGTACAATATAAAAATAAACCGTTGGATTTATTTATAACTTGTTAAGAGTAAGTATTGTTTGAAATGGTCGCAACATTTGAGTAATGTCCTCCCTTTACCCAGTGTTCATCATCTGTTCCCTGCCACCTTTCTAATTTCTTGTATCACTGTCATTATAAGCCTAGTTCTATCGAATGCCGGACGTCATCCCTCCCCCTGAACTTCTATCTCAGTTTATTTGCAGCTGTTGTCATCCATCGAATGCCCGCAACCCTCTATATATCGTCCCATCATCTTACCAGGTGTATGCATAAGTTTTTGCCGGTTTTTGTGGTAAAGAAAACACGTAATTTTCAAGGGAAATTCATTTTTTATTTATTCAAAATATTGGCCATTGGCTTCTACACACTTCGCCCATCTTTCAGGTAAATGATGAATACTATGACAGAAAAAACTGCTCGTCTTTTGCGGCAACCCATTCGTCGAACCATTTTTCAATTTCCTCGAAATTACTGAAGTGCTGCTCTGCAAGCGCGTGCCCCATTGATGCGAAGAGGTGATAGTCAAATGGCGCCAGGTCGGGAGAGTACAGCGGGTGCGGAAGGATGTCCCATCCAAGCGATTTCAAGATGTCTTTCACTGGTTTTGCTGTGTGAGACGGCGCATTGTCGTGTAACAAAATCACTTTGCTATGTATTCTGGCCGATTCCGGTCGTCTTTCGATCAATGCGTGATTTAAATTAACCATTTGTTGGCGATAGTGTTGTGCATTAACGGTTTCGCCGGGCTTCAGGAGTTCATAATACACAATACCGCTCTGGTCCCACGAGACACAAAGCATGGTCTTCTTGCCGAAGCGATTTAGCCTTGGTATTGGAAGACCGGCCTCGCCAGATGACAGCCACGATTTTCTCCGCTTCGGTTTTTCAAAATAAATCCATTTTTCGTCACCCGTCACAATTCTGTGCTGAAAAGATTTTCTTTCGTAGCGTTGAAGCAGCATTTCACAAGTGACTTTACGATTTTCCATTTGCCGTTCATTCAAATCGTGTGGGACCTATTTACTGAGTTTATTGATCTTCCCCATTGTTCGTAAACGTCTGCTGATTGTTTCTTGTGACACATTTAATGCTTTTGCCAATTGCTGTTGTGTTTGAGTTGGGTCATCATCCAGTAACGCCTGCAATTCCTCGTCTTCGTACTTTTGTGGTCTACCAGAGTGCGCACTGTCTTTCACATTGAAATCACCACGTTTAAATTGTCGAAACCATGTCTCACATGTTCTAATCGATGGAGCGTGTTCATCATATGTTTCTACCAGCAAACGATGACTTTCCGCAGCATTTTTGTTTTGATTAAATAAGAAAAGCAATCCGTGCCGCAAATGTTCTTTTTCAGGCACAAAAGTCGACATGATCACTGAACGATACAATACAGACGCTAATGTTTGGCGGACTCAACTTGTGTATGTTGGTTAGGTTAATGTCGGACGAACAAACTGACGTATCTATCAAATTCGTACACTGCGTACTGTTCGCTGGTGCCATCTCTTAGTGAAACCGGCAAAAACTTATGGTATTTTGGGAGCTCCTACGCTCCTTTTCTGTTCTCGTGATTTCCATTCTAATGTTTGCTTGGTCCATCGATCATCAGTCGTGCGTACCACATGTCCAGGCCATCGCCACTTTCTTTTTGCTACATAGTCTATAATATTCTACAGTTTCGTTTGTTCACATATCCACTTGATTTATTTTTCTCTCTTTGGGTTTTATCCCGATCATCTGTCTTTGCTGTGCTATCTGGGTTCGCGCCAGTTTTTGCACATGGACTTTATTCAGTGTCCAAAATTCAGCGCCATACATAATCACGGGTAGGATGCACTGATCATAAACTTTGATCTTTAACGTATTTGAAATGTCTTTATCTTTGAATAACTTAAGTTTCCAAATGCGCACCTTCCCTAGCCTGATTACTCTTGAAATTTCATCTGAGACACTGTCTTTCATCATAGTAATGTTCTGCCACTCCTCACCAATTTCGAGATCTGTCGCTTCCAAATTTATAACTAGGTTGTTATTAGTGCTAGTTAATATTTTTGTCTGATTTTTATTCATTTTAAGATCAATTGCTTTTGAGTGGTAATCTAGGTCATTTCTTGTAACTCATGTGGATTGCCACTGATGGCTATAATATCGTCTGCGAACCTTAAAAGACTAAGAAACACACCATCTATATTAATGCCCTTCTTTGTCCAATCTAGCTGTAATAAATAGCTCGGGAGAGATTGTATCTCCCGTCTTAATCTCTTCCTATAGGTATTTGCTCCTCATTTCGTCTTTTTCTTGTCCATTTGGTCCCATATGTACATTCAGTCCAAAAGGCGTCCATACAATACATATACATACATGTTTAACTAATTAATTGGAACTATGAGAAAACATTTTTAAATTAATATTTGAAACTTAACTAACGAAGATTAGTATTAAAAACAACTACGGAACCTTTTATTTAGAAGTTATATCATTGTTATAAAAATGTGAACAAAATTAATGTCAAAAAAGTCTCCATACACTTAGCAATTACCCATAATAATTTGATGGAGTTTAACGGAAAATAACAACTTCGTTTAAACTAATATTTAGTGGGACCGCCGTTGACCTTGATTATCTCCTGTAACCTTTTTGTCTTGCTTGCAACCAGCTTATGGATCATCCACTCTCGCACCAAGTTTGCGGTATATTTCGGAATATTGTCCTGTTGGAAAAAGTATCTTTTTTCGAGTGCTAATTTTTGGACACTTTCTCTTAAATTGTCTCTCAAAATGTTCAGATAATGGTACCATTAATAAAATGTAAGTTTCCAACCCCTCCAGCGGACATGCATCCCCAAAGCAGAACACTGCCACCCCTTTGTCTCACCGTGGAACAAATGTTTTTAATATCGAATGCGGTATTCTTCTTTCTCCAAACTTTAGTTCTGCCATCAGATCCAAAAAGGTTAATTTTAGTTTCGTCACTAAAGATTACGGATTCCCAAAATTCAGGAGATTTAGTAACGTATTCCCTAGCAAAAGCTAATCGCTTTTTGCGATTAGTTTCCGAAATTAACGGCTTCTTCCTGGCTGCACACCCCTTATAGCCTGCCCTGTGTAAACAATTTCTCACTGTTTGTGAACAAACATTTTTCGAAAATAGTTCCCGTACTTCTTTTAATTTTGGTGCACTTTTCTTGGGATCTATAATTATTTGTCTAACAATACTGGCCTCTTCAGGTCGAATCAGTTTCTTGGGACGACCGGAGCTTGGTCGAATTTTATAGGAGCCCGTTGATTTATACCGGTTTACAATTTACTGAACAGTAGCATGCAACTTTTTAACAATTTTTCCTATATTTCTCTATGATTTTTCATCTTTCCACAAATCAATTATGATCTTTCGAACTTGAACATCCACTGCAAAATTACTAGCAACAAGTGACAGATTATAAAGTATGACCGAAAATTATTCATTTGTTTTCAGTGTAGCGAGCAATAGATAGCTTGATAAAATGCGGCTGATAACGTGTTTTTTTCAGTGCAGTTTTTGAGTATATGGAGACTTTTAGACATTAATTTTGTTTACATTTTTATAACAATGATGTAACTTCTAAATAAATGTTCCGTATTTGTTTTTAATATTAATCCTCGTTGGATAAGTGTCAAATATTAATTTAAATATGTTTTCTCATAGTTCCAATTACTTAGTCAACCTTAACAGAAAAATATTATAGAAAACAGGTGGTGTATGGAGACTTTTTGGATTGACTGTATATACTGGGGTAACACGTTGATTAAATATATTTTTTGTGCAGTCCTTTTCTTCCGTTTAAACATTTTTCCGTTAAGACGTAGACTCTTGAAAATATATATAAGCTAAACATTCTTCTTTGGCGTCCTTAAAGACTTGTGCTTGCCTTTTGTGTAACTCCGTACAAAAATTCTACAAAAACACTATAACTTCTGTATTTGGCATTTGTACCTAACGCTTCAAATAAGCAAGTCAGAGGGGCGATCTATTTATGTTAAATAACCCTGTACATTGTACTATATTATTATCCTACCAATCTCGGAAATCCCAACGAATCCCAGATTAAAAAACGAGAACCGCTAGGGATGGTTGCATGTTAATGCCGACCCCCCAAACAGAGCAAGCATATTTTCGTATAATTTTTTTGCTTGTCACCGGGTGACGTTTCAGAAGCATAACAGTATAGGCATCAACAGGGCAGTCAAGAGTCATGTTAACGAGAAAAATTCATGGCAAAAAAAACCGTGTTAATCTTAATGTTTTTTCCATTTGACGAACTCGACTTAGTTTATTTGTTGTATATGTTAAAATATTCGGAACTTGTGTACTATGTAGTCGATGGTCTCGTTGAAATTCACTGTCTGGTCTCCTTCTGTGTGCCTGTAAGTCTGGTATTCTCATTTGTTTATTTTATTTTAATATTACGTAACCTGGTGTAACGACCTCATTTCACCCTGAAGAAGATTTAACAACAAATGCATAAACATTTTTTTGGTCATAATCCACAATTTAGACCTTTTTATTATGAGTTTAATGGGCCAGTATCCCACTTCTGAATTTTACATTGTTATATAATAAATCCAGCTCTTTTTATGTGAAGAATAAATTAATATTGATGTGAAATTGTTATATACGTCAGATTAGGAAACGCCCCGGGGCAGAAAATATTGTTAATCACACAAATTAATTTTTTAAATCAGTGAGCGGTTCAAACAGAATTATAAATTTTTGACGTTCGATTATTTGAAAATTGGTATTTCAGCCAAAATTAATTTGTAACGTTCACAGGGCCACTTTTCAGCAGTTCAGTGTACATTATTTGTTTTATTTGAATATAATAGATCTGTTAAAACAAAATCATTAAACACAAACATATTCAGGGGTCCTGTTCACGGATTTTAGATTTTTAAGACATTTATGCTTTTTTGATCATTTGTATAAATAAATATTTCTAAAATGTTGAGTTATTTGTGGTAAGCATAAGATATAAAGAGATAATAAAAGAAGCAAAAGATATCTGGACGCTGCGACAAACGTCATGACTGCTTCAATTTTCATAAAAAGTTTAAACAACTGGGCAGGAACTGGAACAAAATAATATATATCGGCCCTAAAAATGAGAATGGAAGGCTTATCTTGGACCGAATTGAACTTCAGGAAAGTGTAGAAGAAGAGACTCTTTTCAGAGATGAACGTGAAAGTTGCGATGTGACTGACGCTAGTAGCGGTCCCGAAATTTTAAAATAGAAAGTGAAACGGGCGTTAGAGCAGATAAAGGATGAAAAAAGCCCAGGCGCTGATAAAGTGTACGCCGAAATTCTTAAACTGATCGACACTAAATACTTGACATATCTATTTAATGGAATCTACAACTTTGGTCAAATCCCCTGCAAATGGATGAAATAAACAGTCGTAGCTATTCCCAAGAAGGTCAACCCTAATTGCTGCGAGGACTTCAGTTTGGTGAATCACGCTCTTAAAGCGTTCCTACGCATAATTCATGCAATAATATCCAGTAAATGCGAAGAAAAAAGTGGAGAGACACAGTTTGGTTTCATCAAAGGTTTGGGGAACCAGAGAAGCAGTATTTTCAATGAAACTACTAGTATAAAAGTGTTACGATTAACGCCAAGACGTGTTTACCTGTTTCATAGACTACCAACGTGCGTTCGACAATGTTAAACATGACCTCCTAATGAATAAACTTGCTGAGTAGATGTTCTTTTCAGCCTGCTTTCATCCACTCCTGGATGTAGGTTTCTTCCAAATCTTTCCCTGTCCAGAGCAGTTCTGTTCCAATTTTTTCCTGTGATTTTCTGGATGTCGTCTCGCCACCTTCTTTGAGGTCTTCCCACGCTCCTCCTACTCTCCCTCGGGCGCCATATTGTAAGCTTGTTGTTCTCTCTCACTAGGTGGCCAGCACATCTCCACTTTAGTTGAGCCGCTCTTTCCAGAGCGTCCGTCAGACGTATTCTTCTCCGAATTTCCTCATTTGAGATTCTATCTCTCAAACTCACTCCGAGCATAGTTCTCTCCATTGCGTGCTGCACCACTCGAAGTCTGTTCATCGTCTTCAACTTCGATAGAGACATACGAACGTCCTAAAAGACGTATTCTATCACCAATACTATTTAATATATATGTTAAGAAAATATAATCCATTAATAATATAAGATATGCAGACGACTTCGCAATCTTGGCTAACAATATGGAAGATCTGAAATATATCCTTAACAAGATAAATTCGTATGGAGAACAGTATGGTCTACGGATAAATATCAAAAAAAAGAACAAAAACAACATGCCAACATCTCTCTGACGATTAATAAGGAATCAATCGAACAAGTTGCCAAGTTTAAATATATTGGTTCAATGCTGAACGAGAAATGAGACTGCGATGAGGAAGTTAAAACACGAATAGGCTATGCAAAAACAACCTTTCATAATATTAAAAGTGTACCCCGTCAACAACGTATCCTACTCGGTCTGCGCTTCCGGGTCATTAAATGTTACGTTTGGCCTGTCTCGTTATATTTTGCGGGAACTTGATCATTGAAGGTAAGGTCATTGAACCGCCAAAAAGCCTAATGCTTAAAACACTTAAAGTTCGTGAGCAGGAACCTTAACTTTTAATTATTAATTTATGTACCTGTTTTATATATTACACCAGTTTTATCCAAACATATAAACACAGCAGTCCATACATTTTTTTTTAAACTTATTTTTTGTTGTAATACTTATTTTTTTTTATTAATATTACCTATTAAGTTCCAGGGAGAGCGGCTTGTTTTCTTACAGAAATTCAACGTGTATTTTGTCGACATTTTTCGGTAAAAACTTCAAATCAAATATAATTGAACTGAATTTGAGCAGGTCTTCGAATTATCTCTGTTTGTTGTTGAATGCGACACTATATTATTTTAACTTCGTAGGGAAAAATGAGCCTTGGATACATAAAATAAGTATTTTATAGTATGGTAATTGTAATTGGAGAATCGACAGCCAGGAATATTGCAATTTTAGTGAAATACGATGAAGGTTGTTGGAAAAATGATGACCGTGTTGAATTTCTGTAAGAAATAGTCCTGCGTTTCTGAGACTTAAAATTGCAAAACTAAATATATATTACTCTTACGTTCGGATTTTGGAATTTTTGACCCAATGATACTACACGAAATTTATCACCACTAGGCCGAGCACACGTTTTGCTAACTATGTTAGCATTATCAGGACTGAATTTAGTGAATCTTCACACCTTATGGTGCTATAACATAGTTAGCAAAACGAGCGTCGAAGCGCAGAAATAAACTGTTTGGCGTAGTGGTGATAGCTGCTGTGTAATATACATAAAACTATTATGTTTTACCATGTAATTTAAAATTATCAAAACGCTAAAAAATTACAGTATTTTATTCTTGAAAATTTTCACCGTAAAGCGTCCCAATAAAAAGTAATGTCACAAAGTTTACAAGGTAATCCACAAAACCTAATAACTTTTGCTAAAGTTTTTAAAGTAAAGGAAAAGTCAAATTACTTAATTTAAAGTGTAATCCAGTAAAACTACTCAAAAATATTAATTCGTAATGACATAAGCCCCTAGGAACGAAAATTTAAACTGTTTAAGATCACCACATGGGTTTATCGTATTAGAGCCGACAATTGTTTCGACACGCTGTGTCTTTTTCTGGAGCGAGATGCATCTTGCTCCAGAAGAAGACGCAGTGTATCGAAACAATTGTCACCTCTAATACAATAAACATATGTGGTGATCTTAAACAGTGGTTTAAATTTTCGTTACTAGTATTATGAATCTCCACAATGTAACAGTTATATCAGTATAAGCCCCTTTTATTTATTTATGTAATTTTTTAATTGTTCAGAGGTGTGTCCTTGATATTTCTTATTTATACTAAATCTTCCTTTTTGACGAATGCTAAATAGATAAATCAATTTTACTCTCCAAGAACCCTATAGAATGATTCACGAGTACATTCCCAAATATATATATATATATATATATATATATATATATATATATATATATATATATATATATATATATATACTACCGCTTATGAAAGTATGGCCATCAAATAAAAAATGAATTTAGACACTTCAATGTAAGAAAAAGGTTTATTACGCAATATAACATGTAAATAACAAACAAACATCATCAACACTGTTAGAAATTAACTTTAATATTAAACATTATTTTCATAAAAAAAACCGCCTTTGCAGTTAATGCCGCTTTTACTCAGCATTCTTTCAACTGAACGGCGGGGAGTTTTTTTTAGTGTAAATAAACATCTAAAACAAGGGATGGGTACAGAAGGTAAGATTCGAAGTGTTGAGTAACAGTTCAAGGACGTATAAGTATTACAACGCAACAAATGCTTAAAAAAATGTATAAGTGACTATTTATTTTCATTCAAAACAAAATTGTCTTAGGAAAATGGTAAAGGGTTAAACAAAACAAAATTTAATAGGAAAATAATAGTTATTCACAGTATAACTGAATTTTACCAAGGTGTCCATACTTTCGTGAGCGGTAGTCTGTACGTGGACAAAACGCGTTTAATCATGCAGTGGGCTCTCGGCTAGGAGATCCCCCCTCAATAATCAAGGAAAAAACCTCAACTTATGCAAAAAATTACAATTTTACTGGATTAATACATAAATAAACAAAAAAGAAGTTTACTTCCGATTCTTGTTCTTGATTTCGATCTAAATAACAATACATTTTTTAACTAACTCTTGGATTATCCTGTGTAATAACTAAATAAAATTATAGAATATCTAAAGCCCTACAGTAGGAAATATAAGCCGCTTCAGAACCAGGAAGTGCCTCCTAACCTAATTTTCGTTTGGCGGGAATTGTAAGTATACTATGCGCCTTCTATCGTTAATAAGTTTATGTTTCTGTATGACAGGTGACGAGGCTTTCTGTTATTTAGAATATAAATATTAAAAACTGCATACATATTAACGATAGATGGCGCACTAGTGCACTTACAATTCCCGCCAAAAGAAAATTAGGTTAGGAGGCCAGGAAGTGGTCCAGAAGCGGCTTATACTACCTACTCCCTACAAATCGTGTGACGTAATTCTAAATGTTTTTATTCTAAATCTACTAAAAATGTAACTAAATAATAATTAAAAAAAAAAAAAAAAAAAACAATTGTACATAATATAGAGCAGCCAGTGTAATATTTTCTTATCTATGTAGATGTTTTTCAAAAGGTATATAAATGTTATAAGAATAATATGATAAAAATTAATTTTTGTGGTGTAGTAAACCGGAAAAAGTACGGCCGTGGCCACCACAGTCGGACATGTAGTTCACAGTATAAACGCCAAATTATGTTAGACACCTTAAAAGGAAGGCTCAGACTGTGACTTACAAGTACGGTCTCTTTGATTACGGATATACGTGTTTTTTTGGTGAATTTGTATTTTTGGAAATGGAATACAATCATATTTTTTAAAAAAATCAGTTAATAAGAATTTATTTACTGTTAAATATATACATATATATATATATATATATATATATATATATATATATATATATATATATATATATATATATATATATATATATACAGGGTTACAGGGAAAGTCGTCCTAGATAATTAAGGACGTTATAGTTTAGGTCGTTTCTGACCGATTTGACTCTATGACATGATGTCCTAAACTTAACCGTTTTCGAGATATTGAAGTTTAAAGATTTTCTATAAAAAACATGTTTTTTTTTGCTTTTATATCGATTTTTTTATTAGAGGTTCTCGAGTGCGATTTTTTGGTTATTTTTAGTTAGTCTGTATGTCAAGTATCAAAAATCATCAAAAAAATTTGAACTAGTTACTAACAGTTTCAAATGGCGGCTTGTTAATGTTTCTAAATTACGAATTTTTACCAAATGTTTCCTACTTTAAATCAATAAAGAGAAAAAAAAAATGTATGGAAGTTATTCTGCAAATTATTTTAAAAACTTTTACGTCTTTTTAGCTATCAAAAAAGGTATAATACTAGGAGTTTAATAGGAAAACTGTACACAGAATGACACCTAAAGCGGGCTCGGGTAGCAAAAGGTAAATTTTTAGTTCTAGGTGAAAATACGAAAAATACACAAATAAAACAAAAAACCTTGTAATTTAATATTTTTTATTAATTATAATTCATGTTCTATATGGTCGCCCCTATTTCTAACACAAATTCTCATTCTTTTTCTTAAATTACTTTTCACAACGCTGGTTGTGAGGTGCCGCCTCATTTCGTCAGCCGCATCAATTATTTTTTGTCTTAGGACATCCACGTTTTCGATAGGAGTCATCTGGTCGTATACGAGACTTTTCATGTGACCCCACACATAAAAATCCATCGGTGTTAGGTCTGGGCTTCTCGCCGGCCAAGGTATGGGTCCGCCTCTTCCAATCCATTTGTTGGGATAATTGTCATTGGGCCATGCACGAACACTTCCTCTGTAGTGAGCTGGGCAGCCATCGTGTTGAAAGTACATGTTTTGTCGCAAACCAATAGGTAGGTCTTCCATCAAATTAGGTAAATCGTTCCGCAAAAAATTGTCGTATTCCTCGCCATTCAAATTATCTGGCAGGAAGAATGGCCCAACCAAATAATTTGAAATTATACCCATCCACACATTTAAGCTGAATCTTGTTTGTGATCCTTTCGTTCTTTTTTTGTTTGGGTTGCCTTCCTCTTTAGAAGCCCAATAGTGGGCATTGTGGTAGTTTGTAAGACCGTCTTTGTCGAATTTCGACTCGTCAGTCCATAGTATTTTCTTAAAAAAAGATGCATCTTCGACATCGGTATTGAGCATAAATCTGCAGAATTCTAATCGTCGCAACGGATTCCCTTCTTCAATGACTTGCACGGGCGTATAGTGGTAAGGGTGTTGCCCAACAGTATGCATTACAAACCATACCTTCCACTGCGAAATACCAAGCTGTTGTGGGACAACATTTGTAGATGTGGTTGGGTCCACCTCAAAGAGACGTCGTATTTCGTTTTCTTCGCCTTCGTCAAAGATACATGATCGTCCCATATCAGTCCGCCGTCTTTGTACGGAACCAGTTTCTCGTAGTCTTCGATAAGTTCCATCAAATACGCTAACATCAGGTACACGACGAGTAGGATATCGCAGTATGTATTCATCACGTGCACGCGACGACACTCCTTCGCAAAATCCGGATGTCAGCATATTCCTCGTTGGTATACGTTGCCATATTCACAAGCAGAGATCAAAATCCAGTTACGAGCCAATTCACACAGTCAGAAGATGAAACACAGATATTTTTGAAAAGCACGGTTATAGCACATCTACCACGGACGAATCGCATGAGCAGACTAAAAATCATTCAATAATGTTTAGTGAACAGAAAATGTCACTCGCACAGAGAGTACCCCGACCGGAAAAAATGCTTACTCCAACCCTTTTTATTGTTTGAAGGTGCAGGTAGTAAACCGGTAATTGGTAGTATCTAAATTCTATTATTATGTTACTCTACATTTGGGCCTATTGAAATCTCATTTTCTTAGAATTTTCAATAGATCCAGTAGATATTATACCGTTTTAGATAGCTAAAAAGACGTAAAGGTTTTTAAAATAATTTGCAGAATAACTTCCATACATTTTTTTTTCTCTTTATTGATTTAAAGTAGGAAACACTTGGTAAAAATTCGTAATTTAGAAACATTAACAAGCCGCCATTTGAAACTGTTAGTAACTAGTTCAAATTTTTTTGATGATATTTGATACTTGACATACAGACTAACTAAAAATAACCAAAAAATCGCACTCGAGAACCTCTAATAAAAAAAAAATCGATATAAAAGCAAAAAAAAACATGTTTTTTTTAGAAAATCTTTAAACTTCAATATCTCGAAAATAGTTAAGTTTAGGACATCTTGTCATAGAGTCAAATCGGTCAGAAACGACCTAAACTATAACGTCCTTAATTATCTAGGACGACTTTCCCTGTAACCCTGTATATATATATATATATATATATATATATATATATATATATATATATATATATATATATATATATATATATATATATATATATAACCGTAAACAATTGAAAATAATGAAGAAATAAAAACCCAAGTTTCACATTCGCCGATTCCGAGAACTGTAAAAAGAACTCGGGTATATGTATATACAGAGCGATCCTTCTTCACCAGTTATAGATTTGATTATAAATAATTAAGCATAAAATTGGTTCATTATCGCAACCAAAAATCAAGAAAAACTCTCATAATAGCAATGAAAATATACAAAATTTAGCGACCCTCGGACAATTCATCTCCTAAAGCTATCCCTATCGCTCAAAAACTATAAGTTCTATTCATACTTGAAGTATATATGTATATCAAATTTGAGACAACATACAGGTAAACGGATAATAGGGACTGTGGTGTTCGTGAGATGATAATTTTTGATCAGTGGCATCATTTTTGTTTCTAAATTGTCAAATGATACATCGCAACATGTTTTTAAATTGACTGTTGTATTCATCACGCCAGCAGTGATGACCATCACTCCGACCGCGCTTGCTAGTAGATGAGAATAAATTGATAGATGAAACATAACCTCACTTATTATTGTAATCTGATTCCTAAATTATAAATAAAAAATTATAAACTTTAAATTTGAGACAGAAGAAGTATATGAAGTCTCTCTGGTAACAGGAGGCAAAATATAAAACGGTTTTAGCATTTTTTCAAGGTGTGTAAGGACGTCAATACATCACCTGTCAACTATTAATTCGCCAGTTCGACCTTACTTTTTCGAATCCGAATCGTAGATTTTCAGCCTAGTATCGGGCTACGTCGAGTGCGTTGTTATTAACCAGCCATAAATGAGCAAGGGTACAAGTATTGGGGCAGTTAGTACATGAAAAAAGGTGTGCCATATCCTGCACCTCCCCACACACACACAGGCAATCTTGGGCGTCCTGGAGTCTCCATTTAACTTTGTTAGTTTTCACTAGTGCCACGCCTGTTCGGATTTGGTTGAGCATCCTCCAGGTTCCCCAATCCAGCTCGAAGCCAGTTGATGGTTCCTCTGGAACTGGGTGACGCTCATTAAAAATTTGTTTAAATTTTTCAACGTATTCTGCAGCCGATCTTCGAATGGCAGGAGTTGCAAAGCCTGCTGCTTTGTACAATTAGGGAAGTGGTGCAGATCTCGTGCAACCTGTAGTTAACCTACAGGGCAGGCATATTCTCCAGTGGAGAGACTTAGGGCCTGCGCGGTGGTTCTGAGTATCTGTGGGCTCGCATCCTGCACACTGCTGGCGAGTTCCTTAGGGATATTGGGGAGATATATCGCAAGAGTAAAATATTTTTATTATTGAAGAGAACCTATGTTTCAAATTTCTGAAATACAAATTCACACAAATTTATGAAAAATATCCCTAATTATACTTTCTATTCTCACATTCCCCGAGTGGGTAAATATTTATAAAAATAATTTTTAACTTTAAAAAGTATTAAATTTTTTTTTTCTATAAAAACACCACTAGTCTAAGTTGGTAATTGATGATATTATTTTTTTTTTTTTGGTTTGGGGGTTACAGTTTACTTTTTTCATTTAATAATCATTTTTTTATAATTTAGAAATTGTTTACACTGCTTAACTTCAAAATTTGTCGTATTTTAAATACGTTTTTCAATTCTAAGACAAAACGAAAGTTTAAAGCTTTTTTTAATGGTAAAAAAACATCTTTTCAAAAGCACATCTAAACGACCCCTAATTTTTCTTCTTTACTTTTCGTAATAGACTACCAAATGTCAAAATCTTTAAAAAATTCTTCTTCTTAAGAGTTCTTAAAACACATTAGTAGTATGACAAAACCGATTCTTTTTATAAAGGTATTATTTTGACATTTAATGCAGATATTATACTCCTCATGCCAAGGATGAAAGTGGTCAAGAAATTGAAGCGAATGAGTACTTTTTTTGATTTACAATTTGTCAAAAGCTATTTTAAGGATATATTAAGGAAAACCTTTATTTTTTTGCCTGTCCTATAGTTCAGGATTGGTTTTTTTTCAGATTAAAAAGGAATTGTCCTTAAAACATAACTTTTTGTTGAAACCCAACGTTTTGATAAACTGTAAATAAAAAAATATCCCATTTGTCGTAAACTTTTTTCACCACTCTGTATATTATACCCGAATTTAGAGTTCCAAAAAAGAGAATATTTATTTATTGGCAGAAAAAGCTTCTTAATAAGGCCGTTGTTGTTATTGTCAGCTGTGCCGTAATTTCGCTAAAAAGGGTGGTATTCTCACTAGTGAATCGCCAATAAATAAAAGAATTATTCGAAATTCTAAAATTCTACTACATTAAAACATAAACATGAAGAAATAGATTTGTGTAAATTTTAATTCAGTATCTCTTGTATATATGTGTATATTATTGTATAATGTAACCTAGTGGCCAAAAATATACAAGATGTTCTATTGTGATCCTAAAAAAATATTAGATTTTAATATAATTAAAATATTTTAAACAAACATAATATTTAACAAGAAATTTGTCGAAATA